>JAFBJQ010000589.1:446601-472807 GCA_016785345.1 Trinectes maculatus | reverse complement strand
CACTGAAAGTCGTCACTAGGTTTTAAGGACAGGGGAAGCTTAGCCTCTGAGGACGCTACAAAGTATTGTAGCGTCCTCAGGGAAGGCGGAGCCTATAAGACCGAGATGAAGGAACACAGTTCTCGTAGCGGCCTGTTGTCTCAGTGCGTTAAGACACGGGCTTTGCTACGTGTGGCGAAACTTTAAACCCAAACTTTACCTGTCAGTCTTTTTCAGTCTCCTTTTACTTTAGACTCAACATTTTTTTGTTAATTTTTTTTTATTTGTCGGTTGGTGTCTATTGGTCAAATACAAGTTCCGAGGAGAATTTGTTGTGTAACTCGGTGGTGTAGTGGTTACGTTACTGGTCTGGGGATGCAGAGGTCGTGAGTTCGCGTCTGCCCTGGATCTTTAGTTTGTAGTTACTTTAAGTAACTAAGTAAGTATTTACTTACTTACATAAGTACACAAGTAAGTAACTTTGTACTTTTTAGAGTTACTTAGTGAAGAAGAAAACTTACATACTAAAGGACAATTGCCATTACCTGTCTGGGGCAAACCCAGCCAAAAGGTTTTTCCCTCCTGTCTCTGCTCTCCTGCTGACCAGAGCCTTGATCTCACTACCTGGGTGTCACTCCTTTGGCCCTTTGGCCCTTTGTTTGTGACATTGTCTGTGAGCCATCCCTACCCCCTACTGAGTTCATACTCCTGTGTAAGACAGTTGAAAGACTAACTAATACATAACCACTATACGATCTACTCATGAACTGTCTGTAACCACACCTGGAGAGAGGGTATATCTGTGCTCTGAGAGCAGTCTAGAGAAGTCTCTGCTACCAGTCCCACTCTGTGTCGGTAGGCTCACCACGACCTGGAACTTCAATAAACTTACACCACATCAGCAAACTTGGAACTAGACTCAGATTGTTTTTTTTCCTTCAACAATAGTAAATTAGTTACTTACTTAGATACTTTAAGTAACTATGTAAATATTTACTTAGTTACTTAGAGTAGCTAAGTACCGTTTTACTTTTTTAAAGTTACTTAGTAACTTATTAGTTAGTTACTTAACTAAATAAATACTTACTTAGTTACTTAGAGTAACTAAGAAAGTACTTAGAGTAACTAAGTAACTACTTAGAGTTACTTAGAGTAACTAAGTAAGGAACTAAGGGCTAGGCCCCAACGTCCAAAAACAGTTCCAACTTTGGAACCACTCAGCTGTGGCTACAAGCGTGCTGAGTCTACCTGAGTCTATCCGAAAACTGACGTCAGCAGGCTGCTTCGTGGGATTGGTCCAGTGGTTTTCGCGTACGACTGCACAATTTATTGTTTGAGAATCGAATCAAAAATCGCAAAATGTGCGATTTTATTAAAGGCAAATTATTAACATACACGTCATGGGCTTTTGTTCGGCTTGGGATAAAGCGGAAAACTGACCTCCGGATCTTCTTCCCACTAACACAAGCATTCATTATTTAAATTGATTTGCTGTTCTAGAGGCACTGGTGGGAGCTGTGAGGTTGAGTTGTTGTGATGTTGACTGTGAGGGAAGCTTTGGGATACTCCCTGTTTGGAGGAATGCCAGTGCTGTTGCCAGGAAAACACAGCCTACCTGATGCCTTTGTCAGAGAATATTCACATGCTATAGAGAGTAAGGCATTCACATGCTTGTTTATATGTAAATAAACCAGACACAGAAACTCTCTTCCCTCTTGCCTACAATTCTGTTAAAGACCTGTAGGTAAACAAACACCTGCCTGCTCCTCATGTGCCATTGTTGCTGTGTTTCTGCTGCGGGATGCCTTTGTTTTGCTCCACAGCAGCAGAGGGGTGTGGACACATTATGCAATCGGTGGCGTGTGGCTCAGATATAAAGAAACACACATGGACACTGAATTTAACACTGCGCTATTAAATATATACTAATGGCTGTGTATATCTGCCCAATATCATTTATTTACTCTAATCGCTATTTATTTCACTCCATTAGACGGAGTTTGTTGTTGTTGATGTATAACATATAGTTTCCGTGTATAGAGCACGCCCCCTTCCCCCGCTCCCTTGCTAATCTTTCAGGAAGTGGGGGAAGACTCCACCCTCACAGCGACACTACTCTAGTGTAAAAACCAATCGTACCTTGCTGTGGTGACACTAATGGAAAAGCGCCCTAAGTACCTTTAAATAAGTACAAAATTGTTATTTATCATTAATGTTCCATCTAAGTTTCACAGTGTGTGTGTGTTTATGGAACTAAAGACAGATGCCGGGCGCGAACTCACAACCTATGCATCACGGGACCAGTAGCATAACCACTACACCACTGAGTCACACAACAGCTTTTGCTCGGAACTTGTATTTGACCTATAGAAACCTACAGCCGACGTAAAAAAAAAAACACTGATTGACATAATGTGTGTAACAGAGACACAGGATTGGTTATCCAATAACTTCTTCTCTGAGGGAGCTGCAGAGCTCAGAGAGAGCTGGTGAGTCAAATGGGTAGAGATTCTTCTTTGAAGCCAACACACTCTCTCTGCAGCTCTACACACCTGCAGCAGTGTCTGTCTCATTAGCACTGAGCTTACACCAACACCAAATTATTTAGGGGGGGTGGGGGGCTTAAGAATATTTTAGGGGGGTTTCAGCCCCCCCCCAACAACGCCACTGCTGTAAGGACTGCCGTTTATGCTAAAAAGAAGAAACAACAGGAATCTTTTATTATCCATTTATTAGTTAAAAGGAAATAGTGATTTTGTCAATACAGCAACAATTATTATAAGGTGTTTTCATAACTTCCAGTCACATCAGAGCATCACATCAGTTAATTTATTGTTTGTCCTTTAATGGGTGATATTTGCCTCATTTGACCATAACCACATTCGTATTTTGTGATAAACAGTAATTGTTATTTGACATTTAAATGGTTTGCATCTTTGCATTTTGTTGCATATACAGTAAGCTTAACAAACAGAGAGCTGTCCTATGCTGCCTGCAGCTCTACACACCTGCAGCAGTGTCTGTCTCATTAGCACTGAGCTTACACCAACACCAAATTATTTAGGGGGGGTGGGGGGCTTAAGAATATTTTAGGGGGGTTTCAGCCCCCCCCCAACAACGCCACTGCTGTAAGGACTGCCGTTTATGCTAAAAAGAAGAAACAACAGGAATCTTTTATTATCCATTTATTAGTTAAAAGGAAATAGTGATTTTGTCAATAAAGCAACAATTATTATAAGGTGTTTTCATAACTTCCAGTCACATCAGAGCATCACATCAGTTAACTCATTGTTTGTCCTTTAATGGGTGATATTTGCCTAATTTGACCATAACCACATTCGTATTTTGTGATAAACAGTAATTGTTATTTGACATTTAAATGGTTTGCATCTTTGCATTTTGTTGCATATACAGGAAGCGTAACAAACAGAGAGCTGTCCTATGCTGCATCACCCGAGTAATGAGGAGCATTTTCTCTGGTTAGGTGGGCTGTTATATAACTGAATGCAAATAGAAAAGCCTGATTGGTTGAACGTAGGCAGCTTCCTGGTGTCCCTTAAAGCTTTGCCTGAGAATGAATCAGCTGAGTTCACAGAGGCATTAGCCGTTAAAGAAAAAGCACACGGCCTGTTTGCAGGACGTGCAAGACTTGATTCAGTCATTGTTGACAAGATTGGGTGGAGACACTAAATAGACACAAAGTACGTAATAGTAAGAAGAATTTCTCAGTCCCTCACGTAACTTACAGCAGGACCTACTGTCCCTGCCTGTCAGTCACCTGTGAATCACCTTGACGACCACCATAAAAAAAAGAACCAAACTCTGTCTTTTCAGTGGATCACTGGGAAATGATTTTCCATTCATATTGAAAGTTATGGAATTTAAAACTTTTTGTCATTTACAGTGGGGAGAAATATCAGTTTTAACTACTGGTAGATGGAATTTGCTGATGAGATTTTTAAATCTGTAAATGGCCTCAGCTGATTCTTCTAACAATAGAAGTTACAGCTAAAGATACATACTGACACTTTATGATGGAAAACTTAGGAAGTCGATTGGGAGATTTGTCCCAGCAGTGGGTTTTAAGAAAAGAACTCCCATATCTCTTTCAAATCACAAATCAGAGGTTTTGTTTAGAGAGCACGTTATGTGCTGCTTAAAGGGCTCAGTGGTGCGTATTTACCTGAAGAACGGATTAACCTATGTTAAGACGAGATCTTAGAGGAACCCTGACCTCATCTTGGGAAATACCTTTATAAGCCGGCAAACTGTGACAGGGCAATGCTATTATTATGCAACATGTCCTTTCAAACCACTTGCCTGAGTCATTATATATTGCACATATTAGAGAAGTGGATGGGTGTGCCCGTTTATAAACATAACTGCTCTGTCATGGGAATGTAGTGTTTCTCATAACTTTAACATTTGTTTCTTACATTTTTCGATTAGTCAGGTCTTTTTCAGATCAACATATCTGAAAAACAAGAAAAAATGATCATTTACTTACGCTAAGTTACAAACTGTGGGCCTATTAGTCACAGAGCATAAATACAAATACAGTGGGCTGAAGTGCACCTAAATCAGTGGTGAACTACCTTTTACGATTAAGGGTCATTTTATTTTCAATAACATCTATTGCCAGCTGAATACATATGTAAAACCGTTGTAAAGATAGCCAGTTCTTGCATGTACTAAACTGACATGTTGCAGCATATGCCAGGAGGAAAATTTCAACAGTTTATCATCCTGTTTATGTGGTTAAATGCTGGGAATGTTTTATTATCAATGCCACTTGTCTGTGTTTCTAATTGTTGTGTCTTCTCCCACAGGCATATCTGAAGGCATTCGCAGAAATGCTGATAATATAAAAGGCCTGAAGAGGAAAAAGGTTGTTGCAGAGAATCAGCTCAAGAAAATTCCAAAATCTCCAGTCAAGAAGCCCCTGCAGTTGAAAACATCTGAAACTTCGGTCCACGGAGCATCGTCCAAGGAAACTACACCTTCCTGTTCCCCCTCCTCATCCAGTCCTTCAACATCACCCAGTGGGGGAAATACAGACCTACATAATGCCTCACCAGTTGCAGCTTCACCCGACGGGGGGTCTTCTTTAACTAATGCTGGAAGGCTGAAGCAGGAAGAAACATCTTCTAGGCCCCCATCACTTCAGCCTACTGCTGTAGAGGGAGGCTCTTTAATTACTGCCAAGGATTCACAGCCCAAAGACATCAAGGGCCAAGACCCTGCCGTTGAGGGAGTTCCTTATCACAACAGTGCTCCTCTTGATGTTCTACTTAAGGCCATGGAGTCTGACCTGAGTACACTTGCTGAGAAGAAAAACGCATTGCAGTTCACAGCCATTGTAAAACCAACTTCCACTCTTCACACTCAATCCAGTGGTGACTTAACCACAATGTCAGCTGTCAACGATGGTCTCCGGACCCAACCTTCTCATATGCAGACTTATTACATCGACAAACAAGGCAACTTTATTGGCATTGCAGCACCACTACAGGGAAATGTGCAAACACCTACACAGGCTACGCCAATGCAGTCGTCTTCACTGGTAACACCACAGTTTATGCCCGTTCCAACAAATCCAGAAAAGCCTGCCATGCACATGAGCTTTAACACCGGCCCAGCTACTATAACGCACGCACCTGTTCCCTCAGGTTCCAATGCTTTGCCGCAAAGCCAACCACCTGTTGTGCACACATGCCAGTCCCTTTCAGCAAGTGTCCCCAGCACCATTCAGGTCCCAGTTACACCTGGCAGCAACCAAGTTCAAATGGCCACTGTAATGAACTTTGGAGCCGAACAGGTTTCCAAGGACCAAAAGCCCAAGAAGCCAGGAAAGTACGTTTGTGAATACTGCAACCGAGCTTGTGCAAAGCCCAGTGTGCTGCTCAAACACATCAGGTCGCATACAGGAGAAAGACCGTATCCCTGTGTTACATGTGGCTTCTCATTCAAAACCAAGAGCAACTTGTACAAGCACAAGAAATCACACGCCCATGCCATAAAACTGGGTCTCATTGTGCGCTCTGAATCTGGAGGTGGATCGCTCTCACAAGAATCTGACAAGGTCCTTGGGACGCATTCAGAGATAGAGGAGAGTGGGGATAGTGATGAGGAGGAAAGTAGCACTGCAGACTTGGACCCTGACTCATCACAGAGCAGTGTGACGGCATCGTCTGAAAACAGTTTACAGATTACAGGTACAAACCCTAACCTTAGCCACGGGGAAGTAGACTTGCCAGGCCAGAGGGCTCATGAGCCCAAAGTGACAGCTGCACTTCCAAAAGTTGTTGTATACCCGGTTAATGTCTCCCCTCTGAGGGCAGACAGCCCGAGAGTTACAGGTGCAGCACCCGAGCAAGCTGCTGCGCAACGGCAACGAGACTTTCAGACTGCTAATCTGAGATCAAGCATCACAGTCCTGTCATCTCTGAAAGAGGTGGATGGTACAAATCCCTCACTAGATACTGTGAGTGAAGATGAAGACCAGCAGTGCAAGTCTCCACTGCTGGCTGGACACGCCCAGCTTCAGAGGCAACAAGCAACAGACTTTTCTCAACAGCAACAAGCTAAGTGTCTACTTAGTCCCCGCAGTCTAGGAAGTACTGATTCTGGCTACTTCTCCCGCTCTGAAAGTGCCGACCAGGCCATGAGTCCACCCAGTCCTTTTGTAAAGATAACTCCACCAGTAGACATTGACATTGTCAAGACCCCTCTTCCAAATATACCCTCTGTTGTTGCCACAGTGATGCATGTAGCAGCTGAGCAAAAGCCAAGGGCCACAGTTGGGCAGATGCGTCCACCATTAGAAGCCAAAGCACTCTCTCTGGAGGAGCGAATTTCAAAGTTGATATCTGATAATGAGGCAGTAGTTGACAACAAGCAGCTGGACAGTGTAAAGCCACGGAGAACTTCTCTCTCAAGGAGAGGCAGCATAGACTCTCCGAAATCATATATATTTAAAGACTCTTTTCAGTTTGATCTCAAACCAATGGGAAGAAGGTCAAGTTCCAGTTCAGACATCCCCAAGTCCCCATTTACCCCCACAGATAAATCTAAGCCAGTATTTCTTCTCTCTGTACCTTCTCAGTACCCACCAATGGATTGTTTGCCAATTACAAGGAGTAACTCCATGCCTACCACACCTGGACACTCTGCTCTTCCTGTTAATGTTGCCCCACTTCCCCACCCTTTGAGAATCTGTCAGTCATTTGATGACAAAATTAGTTCATTAAACGATGACGTATTTTCGTCAGCCCCATCAACCCCAAACCCAGCAATACATTCACGTACACTGGTCAGACAAGCAGCAGTGGAAGACTTTACAACAAGTGAAGGACATGGCCTACCTACTGTTCGCTCAATGGATGAGGGCTATCACGGTCCAAGCAGTTCTAATGAAGTGATACAGAGAAGCAGATCTTTCGAGCACAATCAGGACAGGAACAGGAAGCCTCTGCAGAACAAAGGAACAATGTATGAGTGTGAAACATGCCGGAACCGCTACAGAAAGCTAGAGAATTTTGAAACTCACAAGAAATTCTACTGCTCTGAGCTTCATGGCCCAAAAAACAAGCCTAATACTGCTAAAGAAATTGACCAGGATGTTTTTAATGTTAACATACAGCAGCCCATGGTCCCTAGATCAACTAGTGGCTCAGGAATACTTGATCAACAGACATCAATTAGAAAAAGAAGGAAAATGAAAAGTGTTGGAGATGAGGATGATCAGTCTCCAACTGACACCATACCACCTTGTTCTGTTTCCTTTGAGCTGCCAACAGCTCTGGCAAGTCGAACTTTCTCTCAGCACGCTGTGATAGTAGACATACAGCCCAAAAACAACCAGTCAAAGCTACCTCAGATACAGCTCATAGCAAGAGGTATTAACACATCAGATTCCAGACTATCCCCTATACGAGAGACCCAGGTCAGCACTTCCACTAAAGGAGACTTGCAAAGGCAAGGCAGTGGTACATCAGTCATTAGACACACCAACTCTCTCAGTAGACCCAGTTCATTTGAGAGAGAATCTATAGACAGGACCTCTCCGATTGATAGTACTGAGAAGGATCCGCTCAGCAAGCCCAAAACAGATGCAAGTACAAATGTTTTATCTGACAACTACCATGAAGAAATATCCAAACCCAAGGGTGCTGACTATGGAAAACAGATGACGGAGCAATGCACAGGCTGCACCGTAGCTGAAACTGGTGAAAGTTCCACTCCTGTTCACCAGTCACGGTTGGTTCGTCAAAATAACATCCAAGTTCCTGAGATTCTGGTCACAGAGGAGCCTGACAGAGAGCATGAAACACAAACGTCTGACTCAGTTGAGAAACCCACAGATCAGTTCAACTGGCCTCAAAGAAGTGAGAGTTTATCAAAGTTACCAGCTGAGAAGCTGCCACCTAAGAAGAAAAGAATTCGACTTGCTCAAATGGACCACTCCTCTGGTGAATCTAGCTTTGAGTCCAGCCTCTCACGAAGCTTCAGCAGGGACAGTAGCCTCTCTCGTTGTTCCAGCATCTCAGCCTCTTTTGACAGAGACGAGCCGTCTCGGTCAGAGAGTCCTTCCCGAGGGGACTGCGTTGGCAAAATTCCAGAGACTCAAGGTTTGCCAACTGCCTATAACACACTTGGTGTGCCTGGAATGATAAGACGTGCTGCATCTGAACAGATCACTTGTACTCAACCCTCTGTGGAGATTTCATGTGACTACCGTAGTAAGTCGTTCGACTGTGGCAGTGTATCTCCAAGCAGATCTTTGTCACCAGTTGTTCAGCCAAAAGGTGGAAATATGTCCCAAAGTACACAGGTACCACTTATTGAAAGGAGGCGGGGGCCGCTGGTTCGACAGATGTCTTTAAAGATAGGCCCAGAGAGTCAGCAACCTGTTAGGAAAACCGTTGCACCTCTAGATAAGCCTCCCATGACAAATGTTAGCTCTTTACCTCAGAACAGATCCCAACAGATTCACACTGTCAACAGGCGCCCTGCGGCTCAGCCTTTTATCCTGCATAGTGGTGAACCACCTTTACAAAAAAATGAGCAAATAGTGCAAAGCATTAATTTGGGTAGCCCAACTCAGCAGCCTCAAGTACACGGCCTTCCACATCCATGGCATCAAACATCAAGGGTTCAAATATGCCAAAAAATACAACAGCCTCTGAGTCAGATCTTAATTTGTCAAGAGAATGTCCAAAACAAACCAGCTGATTCTGGAGAAAATAAATGTTTTGTGCCAAAATACCAACTGCAGTGTCCCGCTCTGAGAGCAAACCAAACATTTTCATTCTCCAGCACACAGGGGACTCAGATAGCCTTGCCAGTTTTAACAATACCCATTGCCAATCCAATTTTAAGCATTTCAAAATCACCAGATGGAATCCAAAAAGTATATGTGGCTCAACCAAATCAACAGGCTCCTGAGATTAAGACACAGACTGTAGTTTTGTCAGGTGAACAGCAAAGAAACCCATTTGAACAGACTCAAGCAGGTGCTCTACAGCTGCCACAGATCCTGATAACTCATGAGCAAATGCACCCTGCTCTCTCAGTGTCCAGTAAAACTAACCTCTCATCCACTCAGAGTGTAGATGCTGATACTCATCCTGTACCAAATGCAAAGGATAGAGTTCAAAGTCAGACAAGTGACAATCACAATCAAACTGGAGAACGAGCGCCTTCCCTCGGGTCTTTACACTGCAACCAGAAACTGGCATCAGTAACTCTATGCCCACAACAGGAAACCACAGCTTCAAGTAAACGCATGCTGTCACCAGCCAACAGCTTGGACATCTACATGGAAAAGCACCAAAAACGGGCCAAGGATGAACATGGTGTGGCCTGTCTAACTGATGGAAGATCAGTCAATTATTTAAACTCCAAGGTGTCCGAAGTAACCCGTCAGCGAAAGTTAACGCTTGTTAGGCAGGTTTGCACAACTGAACCCGTGGACAGTCCCATTGAAACGGAGGCTCCACCTCTGCCCCAGACTAAAACAGATGGGGTGAAGGACTCAGAGGCTACTGATGATGTTAAGCCGATGTCACCTGACAGTGCTGGGGTGGAAAAAGACACCAGCACTGTTATTCATGAGGCAGGCCCTGCTGTGAATACTACCCCTTTAAGCCATGGCATCTCCATACAGGCTAATGACACTCTGAGGCCCCAGGAAAAAGCTGAGGAACAAAGGTGGATCCCAACTAAATCCCCTATTAAGCCTTCCAGTTTCCATGGGGGCCAGGTGAAACTGACCACATCTGTGTCTGTGGTAAACACAAAAGACAGTCACCGCCTGTCTTTCCCAAGCCTAAAGACTGCCACCACTTTCACTTGGTGTTTCTTAATGAAGAGGAAGCCTCTCCACGTTCCACAGACTGACCTGAAAACTTCAGCATATGCAGCCTGGACAGTCAACCCAAATAACCCAAACCCACTCGGGTTGCCTACCAAGGTGGTCATGTCTCTGTTTGACTCCAAGCAGAGCTCCAAGAAAATACACTACACCTCAGCCATAAGAACGAGCGGAAAGTCTGACTTCTTGACCTACTCAAGCAAACTGAAAGATGTCATGCCCAGAGTAAGAACCAAAATATCAGTTTGAAAGCCCTAATGCCTCTTTTAATTATATTGCTGCCATGTTTCTTGATCAAGTCAATTAATACACCAGATACCTCTCTCTGCAGGTGCCAATAACCCGCAGATCTGTATCAGCGGAAACTAGAGGTAAAGTGCAACCGGAAAGTCAATCCAGCAATGACTCAGACAAAGACCTCGTGTCGAAAACAGAGCCACGACGAGTCAAAATATTTGATGGCGGGTATGAGAAACTGATTTTCTATTTTATTACTATTACAGATCTTATATGCTAACATTTATATATTGATTGCCCCCCTTGAATTTATTGCAACCCTACAGATACAAATCTAATGAAGAGTATGTTTATGTGCGTGGGCGTGGACGTGGTAAATACATCTGTGAGGAATGTGGTATACGCTGCAAGAAGCCCAGCATGTTGCGCAAACACATTCGCACCCACTCGGATGTTCGGCCTTACCACTGTGTCCACTGCAACTTCTCTTTCAAGACAAAAGGTTAGAACTCAGTTAACGACGCTTTAAATCTAAAGCCACTACTTGTGTACTGGTTTCAGTAATGTCCAATTTATCAATTATAAAAAAATCGAGTAAATGCAATCATTTTACGTTTTGGCTGCAGTTCACTTTGTCCTTTTAGAAGTTATGAATTTAAAAATGACGTTTAACCATCTCTAAAACCAAGACAGTATGAGTCACCATTCTTTATCGAACTTGCGTGCCCACGCAACACTGCAGAACAGCACTTGGTGTCAGAACAGCCCACGTTCATTTAAAAATGTCTTTATCAGTTACTCACCCTTTACATACAGCCTGCCTAGCAACTGCATTTCTTACATAAACTCCTTCTGTGCTATTGTTTGAGTTCTACTCACCCATAAGACTTTACTGCCTCCGTTGTTTTGCAGGAAATCTGACCAAGCACATGAAATCCAAGGCCCACAGTAAGAAGTGCATGGAGATGGGGGTTCCTGAGGGTCTCATTGAGGATCAGGATGCAGAGGACTCTGGTACGGTGCTTCCTTGCTCAGCCTTCAAGAGAGAAATACAGAGGGTTCACTTTGCGCATCAACGCTAATGCTTATCATACAAAATTTTCTTTTAATAATAAGAACAATATATTGTATTGTATCAAAATGTTGATTATTACAGATTTTATTCACTCTATCTGATTTGGTTTCACACACCAGAATTGGCCTTCATTAAATAGTTTCCCTAGCACAAGATCCGTACAAAACAAGCGCTGTCCCTGCTTTTGCTCAGTTGCAGTGTCGATCAATATTGCCAGGGTCTAATTAAAAATCTAAATGCAGCTTCTCCCTCTGTTAGCTCAAAGCACATGTGGGCAACATTCACAGCATTTAGAAAGAGGAAATTGCTGCATCTAATTTTAGAAAACAAAAATAGTGAGAAGACGAAGCCGTCTGAAAGCATGCTATGGTCCCTCATCCTCAGGAGCATGTCTGTTTTTCCTCCTCTGTCTGTGACAAAGCTTCAGGGTGTATCGTGGTCTTGAGTGTGAAACACTGTTACTGCAGCAACAAAAACATCACTGAGTTAGAATCTTAGGGGCGGATTTCCCCACTATATAAAACAAAAGGCAGACGGTTCTTTAATGAATGAAAGTGGTTACTTGTGAAGAGAGATTCTCCTTTCATCCCAGCTTCGATGACTCATGTGTTCTGCACTATAGCACGAGTTTCTTTCTAACTGATGTTTTTCACCTATAGGAGACCGCAGTCAGGTGGGCAGTGCTGATCGTCAAGATTCAGACGGTGAAGACTCTGACGGCCCTGATGACGAGGAGAACGATGACAACGAGGAAGAAGAGGAGGACAGCCAGGCAGAATCTGGCCTGTCTACCAACCCTTCTGTCTCTGCCAGCCCACAGCATATCCCTTCCAAGGAGGCCGAAGTCCCTCCCAGCACTCTCCTAGCTCAGATGTCAATCAGCGCAGTCTCCCTCCCTCTGTCACAGCCTCCAGATCCTGAATCCTACACATCAGAGTCTGAATCTGTCCCAATGATGAGCCCTGTGTCCCTCAGCATGCAGTTATCCATATCTGGGTCCTGCTGCCTCCCACTGCCCCTCCCCAACTCACCTCCCCCTGTTGCCACGACATCAGAGTCCTGCACCTCAGACACAGATTCAGTGCACATGATGAGCCCAGTGTCACCATGCAGGCAGATGTCCATCGACTACCCTGACTTCGATGTGCCCCCAAGTCCCCCAGTGCAAGAAAAGGGTACCAAGCTCGGCCAGGTGAGAGCCATGTTTTCTCATTGTGTGTCTCTGTGTGCCAACCCCCCACCCTCACACAAAGCTTCTGATGGATTGATACAAATAACATAATCTATGCCAAAGTTGAGGAATAAGATAAATTACACTAATAATAAATTGTTCTGTTTTTCTCCCTTTTCAAAGGACACCTCCGGTAGCCCTGCAGCTGCAGTGACCAGTGACCCAGGCATACCGGTGGACCGAAGTACTCAGACTTCCTCCTTTGCTTCCCAAGGGCCAGCACACTTTCCCCTACAGGGTCTGTCCCAAACACCAGGAACTGAGACTCAGACACACCTGTTCAGTCACCTGCCCCTGCACTCCCAGCAACCGCCTCGATCCTCCTACAGCATGATCCCAGTAGGGGGCATCCAGCTGGTACCCGCTGGCCTGGCAGCATACTCCGCCTTTGTGCCCCTCCAGGCTGGGCCCGTCCAGCTCACCATCCCAGCAGTGAGCGTCATTCACAGAAACACAAGCCCGTTACCAGCTCCCAACACTCCACCTCAACCAGAAGGCCTACAGGCCCAGCCACTTGTGGTACAGGAACCAATCAGTAGTGTTGTCCCCTGCTTCCCTCTGGGGCAGGTCACTGGCCTGCAGGCTCAAACTATACAACCAGTGGGTTTAGAGACAATTAACCTCATGGGGCTCACCAACACAGGCCTGACATCCACCCAGCTGCTGCCCCAGCAAGGACTCACCCTCAATGCCACCCTTGGGCTACAGGTTTTAGCTGCCGACCCCACCTCCCAAAGCAACACCGGCCACCAGACACATGTCCCTGGTCTACAGATAGTTAACATCGCCCTGCCTGCCATCATCCCTTCTCTTAGCCCGCTCTCAACTCTTAGTCCTCTCCCTGGGTCCTTCGAGACGAAGGGCAGCCCTGAAGCTTCAGGAACACAGCCATCTCAAAATGTGCATGGGCTTGCAACTTCAAGGAGCGGCATGCCCGCTTCACCACCCGGCCCTTTGAAGGTCAGCAGCTCTCCAGGACTGACCACAGGCAGCAGGACAAGCCCCGGAGGCAACTGTGGAGCAGAGTATGCGCAGACTGTTGAGAAGGGGGAAAGGGATAAATCCCCACTGCAACCTCGATCACCAGCTCCACAGAGCTGTGCAGACAGTGCTAAGGAGCCACCAGTTGAGGGAGTCAGTGACCCTGCACCTCAGAGACCACCGGCAGTGACCAGCTGGCAGAAGGTAATTGATGACTATAATGAGGTGTCAAGTGATGATGAAGACCGATTAGTTATTGCCACCTGAAAAACCCTAGTGGAAAAGCTCTTGATATGTTTTTTGTAAAATCTCGTCACTTTGTAAGACTGAAAACACTTTTCAGGGGTTTGTCGATGAACAAATGCCCTTTCAAAGCACAGATGCTGACATTCATATTGTATGTGCAATCCTATGATAATTATAACAATGACCAATCATTTTATTTTTACTTTTTTTGTCAGCTTTCTTTTTTTTTGTACATGTTGTATAGACAATTGTGCCTTTATGGATTTTCTTGTTTAAGAACCTGTACATATTTCCTCATAAATTCAGTAGTTGTTTGTGTTTATTCTAAAACATAGAAGTAATGAAAGGCATAAAAGAGGAGAATATCAGTTTTATTTTGGAGAATTTGTCATTCGTAAATGTATGAAATATAAATGTTGTACTGGTATATGTACATTTCTATGGATTATGGGGCAATGTTTCTGTGTACAGATGTTGTGTTCAACTATTTATTACAACTCATCTAGTGCCCATTATGATTAAGTCCATAGGTATGTGCATTATAGTAGCTTTACATTTCTGTATCAATATTCTTAACTGTATCAGTTAGGGGTGTAAAATATGGGCAAAAAATAATCTCGATTATTTTTCAAAATTATTCGATAATGATAATCTGACGGTATTCTATAAAATATGTGCTTTGGGTTTTTTTTGTTGTTGTTGTTTTTACAAAAAAATGCTGTTAAAACTCTCCTTCCTCACCAGGACATCTATGGGTGGACAGAATGTTACAGAACAACAGCTCTTGTTTATTTACTTAAGAATTCGTTAAATGGGTGAACATTCAGGTTCTCTGAACTGAGGTCAATTGTGCAGCAGACAACACTGCAAAATTGACCTCAGCATTTATGCGCACTTATGCATACAGTGCGCTGCATATCTGCGCACATATGTCTCCTGCGTAAAAGTAAGATATTTCTTCTGTTTTCTTAAAACTGTCTGCTCGTCCTACTTTGGTCTTATCTACAATAAAATCTCTACTGTCAAAAAGATTCAAGTCTCAGCTGTTGTTTAAACATGAATTAACAGCTGCGGTGTGCCGCATGTACAGTATATGCATATATAAAATATATAATGCTGGGGATAAGGACTATTATTTTATTATGTTTACTATTGTAAACAAAATATATCATGCACCTCGCGTATCAGTAAAGATTTTTTACAAACAAAAAGCAATGTATTGTATTATTGAAAGTTACACATTCGAAAGGTGGCAGGTTTTCACTCAAACTATGGATTTGTATCAAATATTTTAAACATTATAAAAATCAATTCAAAAATCAACATTTTTTTGCATTGCTGAAGTAATAAAATGACCGTTTTCAATTCATTAAACAGAAATTGTCATATGAGACACTTTTTTTGGTAAATCATTAAATTGGTCTGGCTCTAACAACACTATTGAAACAATTAACAACCATTGTATTGTTTAAGATGATATTAGTTAAGCTTCTCACCATCACAGCAAGTATGGACATTAAATCTGTTCCTCCAATGCTAAAATCATTTTCTATGGATCTTAAATGTGATGACAGTATTACGTCTGAAATTGGAAGCAGTATATAGTCAAACACTTTAGTTGTCTTCAGCAGCAGCTACGGCGAAGAGCACAGTACTGCAAAGGTAATTTCTATTAAATCACATCTCAGGAGACAACCTCACAATCCTCTCATCATCACAAAGGCGCGCCAATTAAATAAGAACCACCATTTGTCAGCCAAATGAGTGGCACTTGATTAAAGAAGGTTATTTGTTGTGTTTTGCACCCACAAGAAGAGTCAGGGTAAAGAGCTCTCAAAAGACCAACCCATTGAGAAGGTGACTCATCTATCTACAGTACACATCCCATCATCCTCCTCCTTCCTCCCTCAGGGGCAGGCAGAGGAGGAGGCGATAGCCAGCCAAACAGAGACACCTAGAGGTCAACAATTGCCAGTGCTAGGAAGCAGGTTAACATCCACTTTGGAGCCTGCTGGTGCTTTCAGTTATCATTCATCAATTAATTACAGAGAGGATCTGCAGAGAACAAGGTGCAGGGGCCAACAGGACCTTCAGTTGACCAGGGGGTGATGTAAGACAATTAGTACAATCAGTCAGACAAATAGCCTCATGCATACACACTTGCATTTCAGTTATCTGCTATGATGTTTGCCCTGGTTATGTGATGACTGGGTGTACTCCTGTAAGTTTTAACCCTATACTAGTGTACAACAAAGCAGAGGATTAAACTTCGTTTTTTAAACTCCGACTGAGATCTCCAGTCCACAACAACAAAGGTCAAACCCCCTCTGCAGGAGTGTGGGCAGAAAAGAGGAAAATGTCTAATTTTACTTTTCCTTATTTATCTACAATCTATTTTTATGTTGATTTACATATTGTAATTTGTAATTGTAATTGACTGAATCATTTTTAAAGGCAGCTTTAAGACACTACTCTGTGATATGACTCCTACAAAACTGCTCTCTCTCTCTCATTATATGAAGAAAATCTACCTTAAATTATCTGAATATATAACTAATGCCATTTTTAAAAAAAAAAAAAAGCACCGTTACTTAACAGTTATATTTTGCGCGCTTGTGTTTTACACTGTTTTCTGGATTTTCACCCCTGACTACAAGGAGAAATGTTGTGGCTTGGCTGCCCCCTGCTGTCTAATAGGCGAAACACCACCTCCACGCAGTGGAAACAGGAGTGTGGCACAGGGCGCATTCTGTCACCCGGCGTCTCCACCGCCCTACAGCCTCCAACCAAGTCCCCACCGTGGCCTGCTACTGCTGCTGCTGCTGCTGCTTATCAGCTGCGACTGCTAACAAACATCACCGCCTGGCCGCGCGCCAGAGCACAGCAGCGCCGCGCAGCGGGCGGAGGAGGGCCGTGGGGAGCGCTGCTATAAAGTCAAAGGGCTGCACATGTGGGGCCACAGTGACGAGCTGACTCCGCTCCGACGCCTCTGCGCTGCCGCGAGGACCCGAGGACGATCACACACTCACGCTGGATGATTATTTTCCCACTTGTGGAGGATTATTATTATTATTGTTGTTGTTGTTGTTGTTGTTATTAACTGTCTTGAACATGGATTTATACATCTGTATTTCCGTGTTATCGCTGATACACACCTGGATTACGTGCACAGGTAACTTTTGCGCGACTTCGCCATCAGCCATTAAAAAAAAACTAATTCTAACTCCAATATGTGAACAAAGGGAATGAGTGGTGGAAGAGGACTGACTCGTGTTGTAGGGTGACAGTTTGTAGCCGAGCTGAGTTTTGATAACGATGATTTCATTGCAGTACAATCAGCGCCCACCGGACAGACTCCCACCGCCTCCACCGCCTCCACCGTCAGCCGCAGCCGCAGCGCGCGCACCAAGCGCTGCTCCTGCGCCACCTTCCTGGACAAGGAGTGCGTGTACTTCTGCCACCTGGACATCATATGGGTCAACACACCTGAGTGCGTATCTCCACACTACACTTTCCTCACTTGTTGTTGTTGTTGTTGTTGTTATTAATCATCATGATCATAAATCAAGTGGACTGGTTTGTAACTTGTATCGTCGTTTCTTCCAGGCGCGTGGTCTCTTACGGTCTGGGCAACGCTCCCAGGACGCGGCGCGCGGTGGCCGACTCCATGGCAACCGGCGGCGGAGCGCGCTGCCGCTGCCTGCGCGACAGCGACGCGAGCTGCAGACGCTTCTGTCACCTGGACAGCGCCGCCAGGTACGTCCCCATGCGTCTGCGTCAATAAATCAATCAAGAGTCGTATTTACCTGGAACGCTGCCATCGCGTGTGAGGAGGTGGTTTCTAAGTCTGCGCGAGCTCACGCTGACAGCTGATCGCGTGCTTCTCTCTGCTCTGCGCCCGCAGGTATGACACATCGGCCGAAAGAGCGATCCGCCCGGCCGGGGACGACGGCTGCTCTGATCCGCTGTGCAAACAGCCGGCGGCAGCAGACACGGGTCGGATGAAGACCAGAGGAGGCCGGAAAACCCCCGCTCCCTGCACAAACAAATGCACAAGGTAATTACAACCAGAGCCACACAGACACCCAGCGCGTGCGTCCAGAGGCATAAGCGTCAACATTACGCCTCCAGCAAGAAATTCCCTGTACATGATGACGGCTACATCCATAAATCCTATAAGATCCCGCAGCCTCTCTCTCCTATCTGGCGTTTATGTGTGGTTATGTATGTGTGGTACTACAGCTGTGCATCACAGCTGCTCTCATGTGTGTGTTCACGCTGGAACCACTAAAAGTTCCAGGTGCCACAGGTCTGCAGCTTCTGACACATCAACAGTTGGAAACATAAAACTCTAATGGGCTCCAGCCACCAAATGTAGGAGTGACTGGCAGTGCGTGGTGTGACGTTTGACGGATGCCGTTAGGGAGATGGATGGTCCAGATGTCTGATGCCTTTTCCGTCTTTCTTCACAGGACAGGGAGCAGCAGTGAGAAACAGGTGTCGCCTGTAGCGCTCAGCGCTGCCATGAAAACCCACCTGCTGCTGGACAAGTGGAGGGTGAGACAGAGGCACAGGGCGAGGGAATGGGAGGGCGAGAGCACGGCCTCCTAAAGACAACACATACTCCTCGGCACCTTGGAACCCAGAAGGGGAGAGGGTTTCAACAACATGGGCCCTTTTTCTAAAGCCATCCACAAGTGGCGAGCCCCGTGCGGCGGCACCACAGGAAGGCGCCGGAGAGCCGACACACGGCCAGCAAACTAACTCCACGTCCACTTCCTGTCTGCGGGGTCATCAGGCGTCTGCGGCAGAGCAGAGACATTTACAGCTTCACTCGGTCGCCTGAATGAGGTCAGAGACAACGCGAGGGGAGTTCAGGTGAAAGGACGTGAGCCGAACAGAGGACTTAACCTCAGTCTGCAAAAATCAAGGACATTGTTGTTTTCTGGTGTCATGGTCACTCATTTGAAGAAAAAAAAAAAAAAGAACATCTCCAAACAGCATTTCAAATACTTTAAGCCTTAGTTGGAGGATTTAATATAAAAACCTTGTTTCAGAAAATGAAAACTACTGCAGTATATTTCCAATATTTCAAAATCATACATTATTAAGTTAAAAAAACAGATCACTATTCACCCATACAGTTACTCAAGCCTTTTATTTTACTGACTGAAAATATTTACTGCATTTTACACAACAGGTCGCCTCCTGTGTGTCAGGGCAGAGGTCACTGTAGCTACAGTCGCTGCTGGAAGTTTGTCTTACTGATGTAATGACAGAGGTCTTTGCATTTCTCATAATTTATGATGTCACTGTGTGAGTGTTATGTATGTGACATGATGTATTTATTTATTCTTTTTGCATATTTTAATGATGGCCACATTGGTCCATCGCATGTTGTTGGTTATTTCTATGAAATGCGTTGTCACCCCGGTGCCATATTGTGGCCACATTTTAATAAAGTTTAAACCATTTATTTAATAACAACTCTTTTATCCTTATTGTGTGCGACTGATCTTTGATAATATGGAAAAATGATGATGATGAGATTGATTCTGCTATATGAGAAAGGGAGCGTTGGGTCAAAACACAAAAGCAGCATGGGTTCCGTGTCAGAGTTTGAAGTCAGTGAATAAAAAAACGTAAAGGTGAGAACAAGTGAGACAAAGATGGGGATAAAGAAAGAGACAGCCTCACAGAGTGTTGATGTGTAAGACAATGGGGCAAAGAGGGATAAACCCCGCTAACCCTGCTCTTTCATCTCCGAGCCAAACCAGTGTAAACACTTTGACTCATCTGAAAGTGGTTTTTCTTTCGGCGGCTGAAAACGCACTGAGACATTCAATGTGCTGTTTGTTTTCCATCTTCAACCTTCAACAATTACTGTTCCACCTGAGGTTTTTAAACTTTTGCCGACAACCGGCTCATCTAAATTCACCTGAATGTGAGTCAAACCCATTATTATTATTATTCTCTGACCTGAACTGGCCTCCGCGTTCAACTTGTACAATTATTGCCTTACTGACAGATTCGTTTACAACGTCCAAATCACAAATAGACAGATGCACACTGAGCAAGTCGTTCCTGTGTTTATTTTAAACCCTCACTCGCTCCCATCGTTCATCATAGAGCAGCTTGTATTGGCAGTGGAAAATGGTTCAGTGCAAAATTGGCTGAAAATTCTTATCTATCCTGCCCATTTAGCAAACACATCAGTGCCTCAAGCTTATTGTAAGATATGCCATTATGTCCTGCTGCGTGCAGAGTCCAACCATAATAACACTGATGTCATATTTCATAGACAGCCCTACTTTATGTTTGCAAAACAACCTCAAGACATGTCTGCTGCAGGAGACGGGCAGGACTGCAGACGCAGGCAAAAGACAATGGAGAGTTAAGATGACACGCGAGAAAACGGTTTAATCCCACAGGTCCACTGCACACAGGTCTACACAGCCAGATGTAGTTGTTGTTCCCTCAAGAAGAAACAAACATTATGCTCAACACGCAGCACTTTATTTGACAAACTTTCTCAGATCTCTCAACTCAACGACGCACGACATGAGTGATGCAACAAATATTTCAGGCAAATATTCCAGCTGTTAATCATCATGTAGGCAACATTTTAAATGCACGGTCATAAACGTAGCATGTAAACTCTGCCTAAAAACCATAAAAACCAAAAGCACTGTGCACAAATACCCAAGCAGCAATATCTTTTATGACTCCATATGTGATCAATGCCACCAAAACACCTGTTTTTTTACTTGACTCATGACCTTTATGACTTTTATGACTTCCGATCTTTATCTGTAGCATCGTTACATTCCCTCTACACCACAGGTCAGATGCGGCCTCATAATGCTTTCAGTGCAGATTCATTGCTAAACAGGAGACGCCTCCATGTACCTATGCACACTGAGGAGGTCAACAGCATGCTCACATGTTCCTGGGACAGACCACAATGGCATTTGCCACTTGAGGAGCACAGCTTTATGAGAGGAACTCCTCTGAGACACTGACTTGGCATAACTGATCAGTCTATTGAATAGAGCAAACGCTAACATAATAGCTCATTACACAGCAAGGAATCTCCTTGACTCTACAGGAATTCTTGAGCTCAGAGGCCAAACAATAGAAGCCTTTAAACGGAACATCTGGGAGGGGCCGACTGGCCTCGGCTTCTGACGTCTGACCAACGCCCTACTCTACCTCCACACGCCCTGTTTTCCAACTAACACTCAACTCCCAGCGGTGCCAAAGTATCTCACGAAACCATGCTGCAGCCCAACCTGAGGGGATTATTTACCTCGGCTGGATGAGTCAAGCTCAGGATTTGGTAGAAAAGGTCACCGCGTGGTGAGACTCAGCATCACAGTAGACCCGACAGGGAGGTTTGCGTGCAGGATGGAGGAGGAAGACGTTGCCCTTTTAGTGTCAGCTTTACGTAAAAAGAGAAGTCCGACTGCCCTGAATGATTCTTCTCTGTGGCTGACTTTGATTTGTCATCACATCTGCGTGAGCTGGGATGACACACTTCTCAAAGAGCTGATTATGGGAATCTGTTCTGTGCAGGTATCTCTCAGCACTGTCTGCCTGTAATCCTGCTCTCAGTCCCACCAAACCCAGCCCTGCCCGTCAGCAGGACAATTAATACTGAGAAGCATTACAGGAATTTATCTGTGGTATTGGGGAAAATGAATGTAAGGATGTGCTGTATCTACAGCTTTCTGGCTTTATGTAACTTCTGTTCAAAATCCATGGTGGTGAAGTTGGGGAGGGGGCCTCTGTCATCTATTAATCACGCACATTTGGAGGGAATGTTCAGAATGCAAAGAACTGTAGATCAAGTTTCGAAAACCAGTCGCAGTTTGAATTACGCTCTCCAATACAAACTGCTCCCATACATTCTTATGACTTACATAACGCATGTATACAAACAGTGCATATGGATAACGAATGCATTCACAACATTTGCATGCATTTGGCACACATGTGTTTGGCGGAGTGGTTTAACAGGTGTTACCCTTCGAGCTTTCCAAATGTAGTAATTCATGCTGTCAGTCATCAGTGTGAAAAAAAAAAAATCTTTTAAAAGCAGCATAAACTTCAAAGAGTGGCGGGGTTTACAGTTACATTAATGACACTATGGTAACGTGGCTCTAGGGGTGGTTATGTGATTTGTTATTCAAGGTTTCAGATGAATCAGAATTCTGATGGTGATCCGCTGACATTTCTTGAAAATATCTCAACATGCGTGAGACTCTGAGACAGAGATAATTAGTGTTGTCTTAATCTTGAATTGTATAGGGGCTCACAGCAAGAACATACACAACAATATTTACAGCCTAAAACAGTAGAAACTCTAATAACGACATGCCACTAATGACTGGCCCTTTTGGCTCAAGTATCCTGACCAGCATTCAACTCCCTGATATAAATGTAATCCAACATTAAGTGCTGAAATATTTGACCCTGAATAAATATGACGCTATCTGAGAAAACACTCCACTAGGCCAGCACCGCAAACACACAGATATCAATCTGATTTCAGTATCCAAATATAATTTCAAAGGAAAATATTTGACGAAATGGAAATGTTTACTTACAGCAGCATGTTAGATAACCCAGTTATGAGTGTTTGCGTTTTGTTTTTCTCTCTCAACACTGGTGGAGGAGACACTTGTGGTGTGTGCAGACCAACAACACCTTTCGTTTCGTGTGCACATCACTTTCAACAATGCATTTCATCCATCCCATGAGATCAGTTTCTTAAAGCATAGAAAATGACAACAACAAATTTTAAAGTCTTTAAAAGTTAAGAACAACACAAAGAAACCATGTTGCAAAATGTTAAAGGGCTATATCTTCTCTATTCAAATCTACAGCATGCCAACCATTCCCTGACTGCAGCTTAGACATGTGCATTATTACATCTCCAAAAAGGTATCACTACTCCTTTAAAAACAACGTCACATTTATCAAATGTGAATGACCTGAGCTTCTGCCATTCAACTGCCTGTGACAGTCAACCTGCGCCAGGAAAACATTTCTCAGGAATTGGGTTGTTGTTTAGACAGTGATAAACTTCTGGGTTTGACTCATTGTGTCAGGTCTTTTTTTAAAATCCTCCATCTTCAGCTCAGCTTTTCATTGTATGTGGTCCCAACAAGATGTTCATGTTGGGGCTTGGAAATCTGCATTCCCGTCTATTGTCAACAACAACAAAAGAAGGAGAAGAAAAAGAAACTGTTGGATCCAACAACGGTTTCAGCCAAAACAACACATTCCATCATCCATTATGATTAAAATCTGCTCCACTGTATGATGTCATCCATGCCTTTGAAAATCATTTTAGAGGAAACAATCTTCATTTAATCATTTGTCAAAGGATGACTGATAGTCTTGAGCCAGTCACATTACGCAACCTGCTGACATTGTTGCTAATTAACGCTGTTTGAAATAGTCAGAGATTTGTCCAAGCCTGTGTTGCGAGACGTCGCACGATATCATTATGTTTCTTTTGTTATACAATTATACGTTTGCTGCAAACATTTGAAGCGGAATTAATGGAACCTATTATTAGGGGTTGTTACTGCCTTTAACATGGATCCAGTTTCTCTGATGTGTGAAACTGGACTTGTGTAGTTCATTGGAAGTTCAGAGATTTAATCCCATCCCGAGGCGGAACATAAGGGAGTAAGAACAATACGGGACGAGCTGCAGAAAGTGTCCTTATAAATACGGGATCTCATTGGAATGAAGAAGTCGGCATGTGCGCACTGGTACAACATGGATACAACATGGGACATAAACATGAAAATCCTTTGAAGTGGAGAGCAGCGAGGGCCAACAGGTCTGTGCAAACCACAACAGAAAAGCGCCTGGACACCTACTGGTGAGCCCTCTTTAACAGCCTCGCCACACGGCTCCTATTTAACAAGTTAGATTTGTTTCCAGTGTGTTTCCATCTGCGGCAGATGGTTGGGTGACGAGGGGATTATTTGGAGAGCTATCTTATAGGCTTACACAGTTAGGTTTACTGGTAAACCCGAATCACATATTCATGAAGCTTAGTCATTTTTCCTTTTGTGAACAGCGAAAATAAAGCAACAGCCAGTTAGCATAGCATAGCACAAAGCCTTAAAAAACAGCTATAGCCTTGCTCCATCTAAGTGAGAAACCTACTACAACATCTCAAAGGCTGAATGGTCACACTTAATAATACTGCCATCATTTTGCAATTGAATTTACACAAGTCTCAATTATCAGCATTTAAAGTAGCTCAAAGCAAAAGAATGAACTAAATTCCATTGAAGACATGACCCCTGCACTCAACCACGGTGCGTTATGACTGAACTTAATTACTCAGCGTGTTGTAGACTGGAGTTACATCCACAACTCGACTTATATCCTTGAAAATTATCTGCAAGGCCAGAGGGTTCAACACTTACATCACTGATAGACTGAAAGATTGCTGTAACCGGTAACCTTCATTTAGACTGGTTATGAAAGTTTCTCTCTGTGACACATTCCACACATTCTCTGCTTCCTTTGTCCCATTTCCCAAAGCCTCTGTCAGTCTGCACCGGGGCCTCACATGTCCACACGCCACAGTGGTTACCACAGGGCAGACGGTGCAGCTGCACTGAAGTCTGACGGGTCCTGTGGTCTCATCATGGGAGATGGTGTTAGAGCAAGGGCAGAGACATCAAGACATCATTCATAGTCATTTTGACAAAACCATCTGCATGTACAGAATCAGAATCAGAGATACTTTATTAATCCCCAGAGGGAAATTCAAAAAGTTACAAAGCTCCTTGGTAAAGAGTCATAGAATATTTACCAAGTAAAGATGCAACAAGCTTAAGCAAGCAAAAATAAAGAATAACAAAAATATGAAATAAAATCCGTAGAGATTAAAATAATATGAAAAATAGCAGTTGTAATTATTTACATACACTCAAATGCAGTTGAGGTATGCACAGTAGACATAGTGCATGGGATTACTGGTTGGGTTATAAATTTAACAGCAGGAATGATTTCCTGAGTCGCTCTGTTGTGCACCGTGGATAAAAGAGTCTGTCACTGAACGAGCTGCTACAGCTGATCAGTATATTATTAGAGGATGTGAAGGAGAGTACAATGTTGTCCTAACTTTAGACAGTATTCTCTTCTCCATCACCGCTGTCACAGAGTCCAGCCGCCCCCCACTATGGGGATGTATGTCCAGGGGTGACAGGGGTCACGTGAGCTTTGTTCCTCCCAACGTTCACCACCAGTCCTTTGGTCTTTGTAACATTTTGCAGTAGGTGGTTTTTACTGCTCCAAGAAACAAATCCACCACAGTCCTGTACTCACTCTCATCACCATCGGTAATATATCCAACTACTGCAGAGTCATCAGAAAACGTCTGGTGGTGGCAGGTCAGACAGACAGCACTGTAAGCGAACATACTGTGTTCTGCCAGTCAAATAATCCACAATCCAGGTCAGGACATGTCAGGTCAACTTTATTATCCATAACACCACCACTGGAGAAGTTAGAAAACATGACCCACGCTGTGCTTGCCGGCTTATCCAGGTGAGCGTAGACTTGGTTGAGCAGGTAGATGATTGCATCCTCTACTCCTAGACAAGGCTGGTAGGGGAACTGCAGTGGACCTAGAAGTGGTTGGACCATAGTTCGGAGCTGCTCCAGGATGAGCCTCTCCAGGGTCTTCGTGATTCTGTCAACCTCATGCCGCTGGGACTCGTCGTCTTTGGTACAGGAACGAGGCATGATGTCTTCCACAGCACTGGAACCTTCTGTGGCAACCTGAGGCTCAGGTTGGAGATATGCTGAAATATTCCACATAGCTGGGGGGCACAGTCCTTCAGGACCCTTGGGCTCATGCCGTCCGGGCCCACAGATTTGCCTGTGTGTACCTGGCTAATGCTGGGCTGTATTTTGTTGAAGTGGAGCAGTGCATTGAAAATAAATGAAAACATACTGCGTGTAAAATGGTGATGTGTAGTATATTAATTTTTATATACATATATATATATATATATATATATATATATATATATATATATATATA
>JAFBJQ010000589.1:230325-446505 GCA_016785345.1 Trinectes maculatus | reverse complement strand
ATGTATAGTGCATGTGTGTCTGGGTGTGAAAGAGGTGAAATAACCTTTACCCTGTGGGTTGTCTTTACGAGAAGCAGCGACTGACTTCCAGTCAAACTCACACACAAACCGAGCAACAGACACAAAAAGAAAGTGTTTACACTTTGTGCTATCTCCCACAAGTCTCTTCTCTAACTGAGCTACTACAGCCTCAGTGCGGATCTGATAATGGCGCTCTGTCTCGTCGCTGAATAATGCGCCCTCTTGCTTACTGCTGCGGCGCTATCTCCACAAAACTAAAAACAAGATTGTGTGCACCTGCAGAAAGTTGAGGGAGCTGTTCCCAAACAAAACTCGCACTCTGTCAACAGCGAGTGAGCCAGCTGAAAACAACCAACACGTCCACAGACACCTCGAACCCAAACAGCAGGACAATATCACAAGCCACAGTCCGCATCGCATATGATGATCAGTCTAACAGAAAGTCAACAGTGTATTAAAGTTGGTTACAGGAATGTGATGACTTTTATATTAAAAAAAAAAAACATTAGAGAAGTAAGAGAAGAAATAAAACAATGCGTCTAATTCATTACAGTTAATAGGGAATTTTTAAAAAGTAATATTTCAGTGTTATGTTACTTGGGGATAATTATAGATTTTCTACATGAGATAAAGATCTAAATGTTGAACATTATTTTTTTTATATTTCCCAAAGTGATTCAGGGCTGTAGCTATCACTATCAACAATATCCATTAATCTGATGATAGATTAATCTAATAAAAAAGCTAAATCTATTTTGAGAGGCTGGAGTCTCCTGGTTATTCTTCTGTCAGTCATCAATTATTTCAGCTATAAAATGAATCATGCAAAAATAAAAATCTGATTTTGAACACATGACCTAAGAGTGACATTAAATTCTTCTCCCTACAAACACTTGGTGTTTTGGCATGACCTCTTGCTTTATACTGGGTTTGACTGTTGAAGGGTCAGATCTCACCCTCCTCTCCCTCCAGCCTTTCATGTGTTGCCCCACCTCGCCTATGGGACCCCGATCCGCTCTCTATCCCAACAGGGGTCCCGCACCAACTCTGCATTTATGAGGGCTATTTGTGACCCCAGTCAGCCTGCGATGACCTCCCCTGCTGGAACATGACCTCAGGCCAGAGAGGGAGGAGCAGCCTAACTACGGGATCGACCTCACCCTCCAGCCTCCACCCTCCGAAGGAGCTCCAAATTAGCTGAGTAGAAGTACAGAGTCTAACTGCAGGAAACAGACACATGCAGAGTCTGTGGGTTATAGTGTAACTTACTGTATACTGAATACAAGGGTGCAGATGGAAACCCATCTGACAGCTGGGGCAGTCAAACTATCACCTAACCACCTGCTAGTTCACAGGTGGTACAGTAGCTGGGAGCAGGTGTGACCCCAGACTCAAAATTATCTATGGCACTTTGACATTTTAGCCGTATCCAGATTATAACACTGGAGGAAGATATCGCTCTGGAGCTTTGTGTTTTGGTCTGCAATAAAAAGAACATGCACATCAGCCTTGTTTGGGTGCTGTAATAAAGCTAAACACCGAGATGTAGCAAAAGTGTTAAGTAAGAATCATCTGACATCACGCACTGTACCAAAACACAGCAATTTCTAATGGAAATGGAAAAGGCTGGCACCTCATCAGATCGTAAACACTGAGCAGTGCGTACCATAATAACGGACTTGTCTCGGTGACTATGGCAAATGGACTCATTTGACCTGAAGCGGGTTATCAATGGCAAACACAAGAACAACATACAGATGTAAAACCAAACAAGACTAAATAATAAAAAGTAAGATATAACTCTCCAATAGCACCCCCATGAGGTGGCAGTGTCCATCATAATCCACAATACAAAGCTGTGTACCACTTCATAATATGCAGACAGTATATGCAGGTAAACCTGCCCAATTTTAATGGCAAATTTGAAATACGTTTTACTTTCAAAACAAAATCAAACTCTGCTCCAATACATTTACCACACCGCTTTCTCTTTTGCACATTATGCAACTAAGAAAAACTATTAGTCTCAAAGGAAAATCCTTTTGCTAACATCAAAATAAGTGGGGCACTGTGCCCAAACATGTCTGATGGAAAGACGTTACCAAGCTTGTTTAGCTGGTTGTAAAATACACCTTAGCTGATGCAGCTGCATATTCTTTACTGCTGAATTAGGGCACTGATGTCATATCACTGACACTTTCTACAAGTTCACCGCTTTTAACTGTTGCTATACTCTGAGGAAACAGACTCACAAACTGGATAAAGCCTGGTTTGGTGTGATACGCTGGGTCGTTTTTCATCTCCCTGGCTTTTTTGTGCTTGTCTTCTCTGAACTACAAACTTCTAACAGGGCTGTATAAACCTTAACAGACTTTATGGTTTCCCCTCACCCCCACTTCCACGTTTCAAACCACACAGGTCATCACCAGCAGCCTCAGACCACCGGCAGCAGCCGAGCTCGAGTGAAAGCGACAAGCCAAACAATTCCTAAATCAACTGATGACTATAATACCATATCAGGAACGTTGTGATCTTACAAGCCATCATCTTTTATATACTTTGCTTTTACAACAAAGAGCAACTGGGCTTTTCCACAATTATGTCATTTCTCACACGTGGAGAAACATAAAGGTCAAATGAAGGCGGATCACCACATTGAAGTGCTGCAGTCTATAGGTGCCACACCTAACATTTTAGTCAAATTTAAAATTGAAGACAGCCACAGGTGCAGGTACACACTGTACTAGAGACATGACTGAAGCTCAGACCAAACAAAATAAGATTTAATGATTATTATGCCGGTGCAAAGAATAGAAAAGAACCGCACACTTACCTCCACAGCAAACACCCACTTCATTATAAGGTTTAGGTTGCACATACCTTTGTAACACACACACACACACAGACACACACATACATGAGCATCCTCTCATGGGTAAATATTTAACACTGCTTTCAAAATAATACATGCATGTCATAAATGCAGATCATGTTTTGTATGTAATTTTACCATTGACTATAAGCCCCAGGTGTCCTTGTGATGGAGAAGACACCACCAGTCAAATCAAACCTGATGATAAAAATAAAAACTAAACAAATTCAAGCTTTAGATTTACACATAATAGTGTGTGTGTGTGTGCTTGTGTGTGTGTGTGTGTTATACTATTATGTATACATTGACTAGAGGTACTGTGACGCCATTGTGAATATTTCAGACTTATGACTGATGCGGTAGAAATGCAAAACATGCACCCAAATTAGCTCCACCCACTCTGCAACACTACTGCCAATTAATAATTAATGTGATGAAACTGACTGTCTGTCAGAGTAAGTGGACGTGATAAGAGGATTGTTGCATGGGGTGTTTAGTCGGGTGGTTTAAAGCTGTGTTCTTCAGTAGTGACCTGGTCCAACTCCTTTATCTCCTCAGTAAAAACACTTCATATCAACGCTCTGGCCGCTGCATTGAAGACATCCGGACAAGTCAATGTAAATTTCCCTTTCATGCTCACTTGCCAAAAGTCACAGGGAGGAGGATAGAAACCGGCTTTCTCAGACAGATGGCTTTCTACACTCTCTTGACTCGTTATCTGTGTTAGCGACTTCAGGATGACAGCAGCATGATGAAACGCCAGCCTTTAAAACCACCAGAGAAAAACATGGCATGATTTATCTTGGCGGCTTGTTTGTTATTCTTAACGAGGCATTAAGGGACCGGAGAGGGGGAAAAAAAATCTAATGTTCTTTCATAGGTAGAAGCGCTTTCACCACCAGAATCACACAACTATTTTTAAAAGTGATTACCGGGAGGACCAGCGTCTCGCCTCACCTGATTGACGGCTGTTGTTTTCAGAGAGACGCCTGATGGAGTAACAGATTAGGGTGAAGAAGAAGAACGGTGGTTAAGCAGAAGAGCCTGAGCCATTTATCGTCACTGAACCTTTAAATGTCTGTCAACGCTTTGCCTCAAATAAAACATTTTGTCAATAGTGGTTTGATAATTAGACTGAATTTTCAAAACGTTTCACATCGTTCCTGTTAGGCAGAAGCAACAAAATAAGCTGTAAACACAACATAAACATAGAATGAAAGTTTGACATGCACATAATTAGCTTTTTCTACATGTGTTCCTGTGTGTTGATTGACTGAATATGCAGATAACACTTAAAAACACCATAAAGAAAACACCATTAAGAAACACTTCATTTCCTGCCGTGTACTAACAGGACAGAACTGGATTTCTCTGCCACAGGGACAAAGTTAAAGCCAATTTCTCAGACTCAAACTATTGTGTCGGATGCTTGTTTTGTCACTGAACCTGAAAGGAGCACGGTCCTCTGAAAGACCAGGGGAAGAGAAGAGTCAGGGACAAAAGCCTGAGAGGAAAAGAGGAATGAAGTGAACAAGAGAAAATATGTGTCCAGGAAGGGTAGAGTGCAAAGTGGCAGCATGGGGCAGAACTAAGTGGTCAGAAGTACCGGAGAACTGCCCAACACCTTCGTCTTGCTAATCGGAAGTGAACCTACAGTGAGCAGGCTGTGTTGTGATTCAACACCTCTGCATGTTTCACTTTCTAATTTACACTACTATCTTGTTGACATTTCAACTCATTCTGCCATTTTGATGTTATCGGTTGCTTACGGTAAACTGCAGTGAATTCTCACCCGATCGTCAGATAAATGCCTGAAATACCTGGAATATTCAGAATTCATCCTGATGGCAGGAGAAGACAAACAGAGGAGACACAAGATACAAATCATCATCGGATGAAGCTGTTATTCTACAGGAACTTTATCCAAACACGCCGACAGGAAGCACACTTAAAATAAACACATGAGATGCCGACAGTCATTCCTCTCATGCCACACTCATCTCAGCGATCTGCAACCTCCAATGATGTAACCTCACGTTAATGCACTGTAAAACTGTGATCAGAGCTTGATGTTATTTGCTTCGGTGAATAGAGGCTGACACAGGTTTTTACACAGAGTGGTTCAGCTGCTCATAGTGAGAGCACACGATAATTACATTCTTAACACACAGTACCTGATCAAGCCACATTTGATCATTTACAAAAGATTATGCCACATGATGTAAAGTGCCAGGGAATCTACTACAGGAACCTTTTGTCCAATGTTAAAATTAAAACTTCAGAAAAGGGACTCATTTGCCTTTGTTTCCACATAGTTCTCTGTAATAATAACAAACATAAACTGGAATAAAGATGGAGATTTTTTTTTTTTTACCTGACCGCGTCCTTAAGTCTGGATGTTGTTATTGTTGGACGGCAGGTCCACGTTAACACCTGCTGACAGACTTTATAATTCCAGACAACTCCAACTTGTTATTTTTAATTTCTATGCAGGCATATCCTTACAAACAGCGTTATCCACATTCCTTATCTCAGACTGATGCTGGTGTCACCGGTACTCCCTCCCCCTCCCCCTCCTCCCTTGTCTCACTTAGGTAATAAACTCCAGGAGGACCTGGTTATACATTAAATATTTCTGGCGAGACACTGGTGTCAACAGAGTTTTCACTGTCAATCTGATTTGTTTTTTCCGCAGTGATCAGAAAGGTTAAGTCATACAACAGGACACTGCCAACCATGAGGTAAGTTCAGATGTGAGGAAACATCCCATTTTCCTGACTATTATGCTAATCCCAGTGCCACTGGCCTGCAGCATGCAGCGCTGCCTGACAGATACACACCTCAAAACACTCTTAACGGCACCATTACCTCGCCTCCGCAGGCCTGAGGCGTCGACAGACAGCCTCTTACTGGAGCAATCCCACAGCTAGTGCTGGTTTCAGTGTGACGACGCCGTAAAGGTGTCATGGGTTGTGTTGGAGGAAGATTTATGGTAAACAAAGGCGACACCAGTGATGCCCAGAGGGAGTAGAGATGACACCACTAAACCTCAGAGACGTTTTACTCTTTGATGGTAACCTTAACATAGTCATACAGGAAAAACAATTCCGCTACAATCATAAATCATCATTAAATCATAACATTTTAACAGCTAACTTAAGCTTCAAAAAGTATTTCTGAAAGTGTCCAAAACAGACTTCTTGGTGCCACAGGTTTTTTTTGGGACAAAAACACACACACACACACACACACACACTATAACACACACATATACTAGTAGAAAGTTGACAGAATAAGAGGAAGAGAAATCGAGGGAGGAAGAGGAGTGAGAGGTGGCACTGAACAACAGGAACATTGGCAGTGGCGCCCGGTAATGCCTGCGCTGCCGACTGGCACTCAGTCACACAAACAGGCTAAATGTGAGGACAGAAATGTTGGCAAACAAGTTGTTTGTCTGCCCAACGCAGGTGGCACGTGACAGTCTTTATTTTCCACCACACACTGAACAGCATCCTCTTCCTCACCCTGCTGCCTCTCCCAGCATCGTCCCATCATTCCTTTCCAGACACACTGGCTGAAGACAGGATAAAAAAAAAAGAAGACAAAGACAGATGTGACTAAGAAGTCGCACTTTTTAGACTTGCGTGATATCGGGGGGGCGCCACGGTCCCCTCAGGGAAGATTACATGTACATTAAGCATGCTTGCAGTCACCTGCTATGGATTTTGGAAAAAGAAATTCCTGACATTCATGTTCTGTACACTTCGCAGTGACCCCACGGTTCACACACGAGCATTCCTGTAATACTGTCATTTCTTTCCAGCTACACTAATGAAACAAGCCACAGACTTTGTCCTGCAGACATTCCTGTGACACATGGAGCAGATTTGGGGAACGATGGCCTGACAGCTGATGCTTAACTGCTGATGTTTGGAGCCACAGGCGAGTGTTATGCATATGAGGCACGCTAATACGCTGTCAGCATCTGCAGCCACAAGCATAACAGTTTGTGATAGGAAGACATGAAATCAACCAAATCATCACGCAAAACTGACTTTGATAAGCTCCTTTGTAATGTCAGGCCATAAAAAAGAGGCTAAACTCTGGAGGCTAAACTCTGTCCAGGTAGCTGCAGGTTTTCTAAGTAAAGACCTGCAGGCTATGTGAGCAGATAAGGAGAAGTTGCAAATGCGAATGTCAATTTTAATTAGTTATGTTTGACAGTTGACAGACAGGAAAAGTGTGGGTGTGGGGGGGGCAAAGGGTGGATGTAAAGAAACAAATTCCCGCAAACCGACTGACATGAAGCCTTTGCTTCTATTCTTTTATTCTGACAGTTCAGCAAGTAAAAGTGGATTTAAACACAGCCTAAGTTCACATGTGCTTTAAGACTAGTTAAGTTTAGATAATTAAAATAGAACCTATAATGAGTGGGTCACAAACTGGCTGTATTTTCTAAAGGAACAATTGAGGAATATGCACTTTTCTGAGCGCTCAGATCCCTGTTTGTTTATGGTTTGAGTATCTGTGTAGCTGCAGGAGGTCTCTGCTCACTGTCGGGGCCAGACCAGAGAGGCCCCACCTGGAAGTACTTCTCCCAAGGTCAAAGGTCAACGCTATTGAACCTGAGTGACAACGTCTATGTGTAAACAAAAAACACTGGGTGTAATGAGAGAAATGCTGGGTTCACAGGAACAAAGGAAAATGCACTCGTCACATTATTTAGTTATTAGATTAGTGTCTGTAAAATACTGTGATTTTAACTTAATTTTAACTTCAAAAGCTAGTTCATGTTTATGTTTATATTTACTATGATTAATAAGGGCGATAGTTTCATTTAATTTTTATCAAAAACAGACAGTGTTTCTTTGAATTCCTAATTTTTCTTCAGTTTATTTTAATAATTCATTCATTGTGGAGTTAATCTAGTTACTGAAGATTTTATGCGCTGGGCTCCTGCAGAGCTTTACCACATGAGTTCAAAGATTTGCATGGCAGATAACAGCAGTGAATGAAGGCTCGGAGCTTGACCGCCTGTCGGCTGTGAGACCTTACAGGTGTACGTCTTTCCAGATCTCGTCCAGTCATAACCGGGGGTGTCAACGTAAAGAGGGCTGCCAGGTTTTATGGGAAGTTAAATGGAGAATGTGAACTCATATTTTCCAGCTTAATGTCCTGAAGTATCTCATCCATGTATTATGAATAGGTGGATAATAAGGATGTTCCTTTTTTTAAGGACCATTAACGTCCTCGCAGAAAGAGTGAATGTGGGCACACTGGGCACAGAAGGAATCGCAGGGAGGGGGTCAGGGAGAGCCATTTTACCTATGACCCCACTAAAACCCCCTTCACACCGGACAAAGAGCCCACTAACACCCGCTAACATCTGGCTTTTGTCATCAGCAGGAAAGGGTACAATCAACATTCATTCTAGGGTCAAACGACTCGCCGCTAGTCACAGGTTTTTATCAGCTCGGGCTCTGAATGGCAGTGATGGAAACATGAGACCCGGGCGAACACACTAATTTATGTCCCCTTTTCCGGCGTGATGTTATTAGGCGTGTGATAAAGGCAACAGAGGTTTGTTTATCACCTCTGTCAGTAACTCCTGTGACTATCTACCTATAACGCCATCTGAGCCACTAATTCCATCTGTCTCCGTTTAAGCTGCAGCTTCACATCAATCAGCCGGTGTTGGGTTTAAAATGAAGTAAATTTATCAATTATCTTTTAAAGATGTTTAAGACCCTTTTTAAAGAAAGGTGTGTTTGACTTGTTGACGGCAGCTGTTTTAGTTGAAGTGAAAGTGAAGACAGAAGAATAAAATCTGGTAGAATGGTAAAAAGACTGAGGGAATTGTTTTTTTGTTTTGTTTTTTTACATAGTCCAAGTGGTGTAAACTCCTTTTGTCTCTTTGTACCTTTGACCTTGATGTAACCAAATAGTTTCCCACAATAACAGGAAGCATCAAAAGCTTTAATATCAAGGGAGGCAAAAGAATTGACAGCTACAGGAAGGTATCCCCGGGGAGGTCCCCACACATGAGCAGAGAAGAATAGGTGTCACTCTGTGTAGTAGATGTTGCCAGCTACCTACAGTATTCGAAATTCCCATGAAATGCACAAACTGCAGAGGGATGCCAATTATGTCAAAACAATATGAAGCCCACGGAGGTACAGGAAAACCACATCTAACCTGAAAACAATCAACAACAACGCTTTTAAAAACAACGGCTCAATCCCACAGACCAAGTCCTTCTCTCACCGTCTCTCGTTTTCCAAGAATCCACTTTTTGCTTTTGTTCAATTGCCAAAACACAAAGTGGATATATGACATGATAAAGTTTACAGAAGATAAAAGAGGTCAAGACACTTTTTGTTCGCCAAAATCATAAAGACACATGAATCAACAGCACTTTGACCCACAAAGAAAATGAGTCCAGATTCAACCAAGGTCACTGATCCATCATGGTGGGTATTTAGTCTATTCAGTGGTTGCTCCTAATAACATCCACAGGGGGTTCACAGTCTTCAAGTCTCTGCTTATCGAGACATGCCAGACATTCCATACACTGTGTGCGAAAGTGTGTGTGTGTATGCATGGATGTGTTTGTGTTTGTGTGTGTGTGCATGCTCTGACCTGAGCACAGACATGAACATAACATGTGAATTCGCCTTCTCAAAATTCCAAACACTTGTAGCGACCATGAGCCAAAACAAGGGGATGGTTTCCTGTTTTGTTCTCAGCCCTTTTGAAAAGAGAGACCTTTCCACTGCCTACCATTCACCTACCACTTCAAACACACACACACGCACACACACACGCACGCACACACACACACACGCGCAGACACACACACCTTCCCTCTTCAGCTCTGTAAGAGAGGGATGGAAAGTCTGGAGAGGAAAGCTGAAAATTGCTTTTCCATTTTAGCTTATTTCTCTGTGAATTCACAGCTTTTGTGTCTTTTATCTTCCCCACAATGAGCCTTATCAACATCTGTACGATAACTGTTCCACAAACATGCAGCTCAGCTTCCTGTTGTTCTCACTAAACTCTCGCTAAAAGACCACATGGTACAATAACAGCCACGCAGAAAGTTTCTATTAAGCAGTACTCTATGAGTTTTATTTACACATCTATACACGTCACAATACACATCTATAACTTTCCAATTTATCTGATAGACCTCGTTAGCCTTCAGCTTCACTTTTTCTTTCCATTTTTTATATCTAGCTTTGTCATCATAGGGTACAGAGTGCAAATATATAGTAAAAAAATATGTAAATAATTTGGGCAGAAGGTTGCAACACAACATATGATGAAAAAAGTGAGAGTCTCTTCTGCAGGCACTGTAGCCAACTTCTGTTGTTGACATAATTGTTATAATCCTGATTGATTTATGGCTTTTGCATGCCAACCTTGTGTAATACACCCTTTTATCATTATTAACATTAACTCATCGGCGGGTTGTCACATGTTGACACAACAGAAACTTCTCTTAGAAAATGGAAGGACTTCTTTCTATGGGTTTCTGTGTTTAAGGGCATTTTTAATCGTTTTTAATCTTTATTCAGAAGTCTCTCAAGGCATTATGGTGATTTATGATATTGGGCTATAGAAATAAAGATGACTGACTTGACAATATAATTGACTACTACTACTTTACTCTATAGTAAGCATGAAATTAAGATTTGGGACACATAAAAATCACAGTTTTTGTTATCTTTACATCATTATCAAATTAATTGAGGTCTACTGGTGACAGCACTTGAACATTATAGGAAATCCCTTCTATTCCATTAGATAAAATAATAAATGTAGAGGTGTTTCCCTTGTCCCAGTAGGAGTAGGAAGGAGGATGATGCTGCCATTTTTAGAGGAGATAAATAAGGGGAGGGGGGAGTACTAGGGGAGGAGGGAGGGAGGGAGGCTCGTTTATTGCAAGAGTTGATTGTTCTCAGAGTCAAAACAACACACGCTCAAGCCACTGTACACTGGCACTGTAATAACAAACAATCCTTATTTTCTGCCATTGAGGTTTATACAATCTGAATTGTGAGTGGGGGAGGCAGGAGCCGGGCTGCAGCCATAGTGGGTGCAAGTATCTGCCTGTGCACCGAGGGATCGCAATAACAGGAACCACAGAGTAGCTCCTGCAGTGCTCCAGATAAGAGCTGGGCTGAATGAGGCTGAGACCCGAGGCTGTTCAAGCTACCTCATAAAACACTCCAGTTATAAATAATGCCAGTAATAGCCAGTTATTTAAGACAATATGCTGCCTGGAATCTGAGAGGACAAAGCCAAAGTGCTCATTACATGACACATCGCGTTGCCAACCCGAGCCATTGTCCTGTGTGCAACATGGAATCGCCTCTTAATCTTTACCTGTCAATGTCAGAGTTGATGATGGTATGTTGATGAGACATATTTGACTCATCGACCAACAGGGAGTTTTTCCATTATGTGTCTTTCACACGGCTCAAATGTCATGGAACATAAAATTACAACAGGTCGTGGAATGCTGTTTGCTTTAAATCCTTCGCATGTTCACCTCCCAGCCTTGGGAAACCATTATTCAGCTAGGATTCGTCAGAACGTAAGGGTGAACTGGTCCACGCTGTTTTGGCTAATTTCTGTTAACTGTTTCGGGCGGGTATCTACAACGATTCCTAATTTATGTCAAATGTCTTGGCTGCAGCCTGTGGGTGAAAATATTATTAAAATACTAACGTGGTATTTGACAATAAACACACGCATCAACACTTCTCATCGGAGAGCAGAGATGGCCTGAGGAAATGTGATTATGTAATTCTAATAAAGAAACAGTTTTTTGAGGTACAACAAGGTCAGGCGTTGCATTTATTTAATATCTTGTTTACCACACAACGCAAAGTGCTATGCTTTGGGCGTCCTCCTGCTGACTAACTGCACCACTGAATGGAGACACCACACTGTGCATTTGAAAAGCATAATGAATCTGTTCCTCCACAGGATATACGTGTTACAAACAAACCTGCGGTTTGCACTGACTTGTGTTTCAAGGCCTCATAATCACCACAACTTAGATTATTTACTGTAAATATAGTTACCAGCTTTCGTTTGAAAGCCTCCTCCTGCTGACGCTCACAACAATAACAAAGCAGAATGGGAGCATATGGCTTCTTACAACTTCTGATATTAGACTGTAAACATCAATTACATAAGATCTCATTTGAGATGTGTGGCCTAAATGCTAACATTTTCAGGGAATTACACATAAATATTTAACTTAATGGTTTTCCAAAATTCTATTTTAAAGAAAAGATCATTTCTCCCTGGATTATCTTCAGTAGCAATTACTTTTTTCTTAACCCCTTACTGTTATGTTTACCATACAGAAGTCAGGGAAGAATTTAAATGCTAGTGTTGCTCTATTATTAAAATACCCTAATCACAGTTATTTTTTAGCTATATTAAACATTTAAACAAAGTCATTTTGATTCATCATCTAGTAACAATGTACGTGTTTTGTGCCTAATTTGGAATTTGGCATTCAAGCTAGAGACACATTCCCACCACTCCTCATGAGATGTTCCCAAACAACCAACCAAACCACCCATGTGTACAGAGGAGGTAACAGGAAGGAGGCCTTCAGATCATGAGCCTTCCAAGAAAGAAAAAAAAAAAGTCATGAGAATCCCAACAGCCCGACGAAGAAAGAAACCTCACATTTGAAAAATAATGAGCATTTCCCTCACTTCCCTGCTCCCTCGCTCTCACTCTCCAGCTGTTGTGCTGTCTGCTTGTTTTTCAGGTTGAACTACAACACACACACGTACACACATACACGCACACAAACAAATATGTTCCTCTTAATCAAGGACTGTAATAAGGCACAGGAAGCCAGCCAGGTTATTATGCCTGGCAGACAGGTTCTGTTGTGTTTGAGGTTTGTGGTTTTACTCCCTTTAATGTGAGCGCTACTGTATTTTCTCATTTGGATTTGAGTTGTGAAAAGAAAAAAAAAATGTTACTATGGGCAAAATGTTTTTCACAACAAAACACTCCCTCTGCATCTTCAAGTTCAGTCTGGGTCGTGAATATTTTCTAACGTTGTCCAACTAAGAGGACAAGTCACGTATCCCACTCAGGTTGAGGCACGATTCAGCACTTAGGAAGAATGTAGAGTTTTTTTATGCATCCATTATAGATATCATTAGGGTTGCATGGCATTAAAAGACAGGGAGAAAAAACATGAGTGACTGCTGCATTCTTGTGGATTTCATAGCCTTTTACAATAATTTGGGTTGGGCTATAATCTCTAGTCATTTTTTTGGAATCAGCCAGAAGTTAATGAATTCAAATGCAAAAGAAAACCTGGATTTTTTTCCCCCAAATGTTTTTAGATTAAATGATTGATTTCTTAGATTCTTAGATAGATTTAATTAAATTAGAGAGATTTAATTAAAAGCTTTCAAAACCTAACTTCATCCATCACTTAAACGTAATGTTTTTTCTGTTTTTTTTCTCCTTTGTTTCATTTCATAAAAAGGTACAACCTCCATTTAATTTAATTTAGAGTAATTTAAATTTCAAACATACGCTGTTACACACTTCATAGTATATGCAATGTAAGAACAAAATAAATGTAACTTCAAATGCCCACGTTTTGTAGACTCTGTCCCTCGTTTTCCCAATAAAACTTTGGACTTTGATTTCACTCCCCCTAATTATCTCCCATTGTGTCGGAGCTTAAGCATATGTTACCGAGCTTTGATCTTTGATCTTTGGGTCTTCTACACTCACGGTGAATGTAAAATCCATTGTAGCAAGGCAGACAATGGAGTGGAGCCATCTTCATTAGCGTTATCACCTGATTAGCTGCTGGTATCAGACATGATCGCAAACACCACATTCACTGTAGGCTACGTTGTTCACCTAGTGTCAATCAATACAAGCTATACATTTTAAAAAAATCATTAGCCACACTAGGCAAACTTAATGCAGATTCCTTCTTAAGCTCCTACATACGTTTCACAGTCTGCACTGATCTCCACCACATCTGCACTGCTAATAAAATACCTCCGAGACCTCTGATCAGACAACTGCTCCATGCAATGTCTGCTTCCTGCACACACACGCACACACAAAGACACACACACATGCTGCGCTATTAATGACATCGCGTGCCGACAGTTTCTTTCCCACCTCTCACACGATGACATCACAGGGTTGAACATACTGGCGTTGCTACAGAGCAGCGTGCACTAAGCCTGGCGGCCGCTGACATTAAGCAGCATTCCTCACATGCTGCCTTGGTGGTGAAAGCACTTCATAACATATTTAAGTGAAGTTTGATGAGCGTGCAGAGATGTGGGGAAGAGGCTTAAAGAGGATTTCGCTCATCATGTTGGAGCCAACAAATCGTCAGCGTCAGTGAGTTCAGAGCAAAGTGGAGGGCATTAAAAAAGGCTCACTGTAATGTCAAAAAGTCTATTGATCATAAATTTCTTCTGTTTCTGTCAAATATAAAGCTGGAATTAGATTCCACCACCACAACTAACATGATAAAAGGCTCAAACTAAAGTTACGTGACCAAAATTAATCTTACACTGGAATTACAAAGTAAACCTTATAGGCAAAGCAACTGCAAAAGTCAGACGGATGCAAATCATACCAACCTCTTTAAACTCATCTGCGAGGAACCGATAAAATCTTTGTATGCGTGTTTAAAGGTGTATTTACATATTTATATTTAATCAACAATGATCTAATAAACAAAATATACAGATATTTTCATCCTATTCTAATAAAAAGCTACATTTCCTAATTGCCTTTGTGTCTGCATATCAAAAATACATAAAGGCAATATAACGGGGAATGTCGAAGATATTTCAACACCATCAGAGATAGGAGATCACCTCCTGTGATAGTCCACCTCCATAACTTCGTCTAAAACAGGGAAGGATTTGATACAGATAACTGATACATAACGATGGCTTACTGAGAGAGGACAGTTTACTCAACAATAAGGTATGACCACAAACCTACATACGTCACAACAAATGCATACACAACACCTGTGTAACCGGATTTAAATGTTGTTTGGGTGTGTTTGCAATTGGTTGTGTAGGGGTACGTGAGATTAGAAACTTAGCTCAGGAATATCTGCAGAGAACTACGCCTTGTGTGTTACGCATGCATCCGGACTTCCATCTGATTCAGCTCATCCAAACGGTGTGAAACCTCCTCAGCATGACAAGATAGGGGAAGAGTCGTAAGGAAAAGTGTACAGTCACGAATACCCTCATCGTCCTCTTATGGAGTTACAGCTGCGGGTGACGAATGTGCAAATGAGTTTCACTCAACTGCCAGTACCGAAGTGACATACTGTAATCTGAATCAACAGATTAAAAAACATTGAGGCGCTGCAAACAGACATGTCTACGCTCATCTAAAGCTCATCCAATCATATCCAGAACAAACAGGACCAGATTCTGAACATCAATGTCAGCCACTCATGTTTACAGCCAGCAGGCAGAGGCATGGCACACAGTCGGCTGGCATAGGGGTTGACCCCTGCCCCTGCAGAGGCATGGCAGTATCGCCTTCCTGACGCATGATGTCATGGCCCGCCACCTATGCCTGCAATCTACGCCCATACCAAAAGGCCACTCATCCTTAACCCATCAGGGTATGAGGGCAACATCACTGTAACATCACTCCTCTGCTTTCAAAGTAGGCGTCAAGTGCCGGTGACTAACATGTGGCATTCACACGGGTTGGTGGTTAAAAATAAGCCAAAAAATGATCGAGTGAAACAAAAACAAAAAGAAAAGAATGCTTTCAAACGGTTTCATACAGGGGTTAACACCTCGCAGCAGTGCAGCAAGCAGAATCCCTCCGGAGTCAGTATATACCCATGAGACCCTGCCAGCTTTCCTCCTCCTTCTCTCTGACAAGAAAGGATGAACATTTGGCCAACTTTGCCATGCAGGAAGCTGACAAATGAACCCAGGCTGGCAGCAAGAACGTGGCTATCAAACACACTAAGCTTAATGCAGCACCTTCAAATCAAACAAAAAACATCCGGTCAAGATCACAGTTTTATGTTTCCCACAAGATTTCAGGAAGAAAAGAGCAAAACATGATGTGCAAAGTAGTGTTAAGCATAAGATGACCTCACCAACATTGAGTTTCTAAAAAAAGGGAAAGTGGAAAGGCACAAATAGCAGTTAATAACCCACTTCAACCTCTGAAGCTCTGACTTACATTCATCAAGGCTGCACTTATCATGCAAATATGCAGGCTCCTTACAGGGTATTTAATATGACACTGTGAAGAAGCCAAGAGCAATTTGATGCCAGCTAAAACTTGTCAGACATTCTCACTCATCCCTCACTCCATTATCATCCAAGCCATACATGTTAGCGTGTCTATGAGCACCTATTAAACATGTGCACACTGTTTTCTAGTGACCATGGCAACGAGACGACTGATTGGGCTGCATGAGCAGGAAGTGCTGCGAGGACAACAGGATGTGCCCTGGCTCCGCCGTCGAGGGTCGAAGAATTCAAGGAAGTTATTGTACTTTGTGGAATGGGCTCAGGAATGCAAAATGTCTGCCTTTTTTTGGGGTCTGGTCACATGTTGAAGGCGACTTTGAAGATAATTTAATCCTGTTTGATGCATGTGTGCCACACGGATGTTTGGGGTCACCCACCTCAAAATTCTCCTCTGGCGGCCTGATGGTGTCACAGTCTGGAATAAGAGCTCCATCAGCCGATCGCTGCAGAAACTTCATCGGGTCAGACGGGAACCATGTCACCTGATAAACAATTATCCACCTTGTAACCTCACTGGAAGGAAAACAAAAACAGTGACACATTTTGTGAGCTATCTATATCTAATGGACGCAGAGTTCTGGTAAAAATGTAAAAGCAGGAAGTCTGACATTCCCCTAAAGTTTACCTTCTAGTAGCTTTACCATTCTTCTTCAACTGTCGGACAATGTCCTGGAAGTAACTTGTCTGCAATCACATTCAAAATGGATGATTACGCAGGTTGTAATTTGAACGTTTGTGTACATCACTATCTTTGTGATCTTAATTGGCCTTTTAACATGCTCCCTGCACACATCAGTAAACACAGCTCGGCTCTTAATCCTGACGCTCTGCACCCTGTGGCATCTATCCACACTTTTCCTGCAGACAGATTATGTTTCCGGTGGCCTGACACTCTTAACACGCGGTGTGTTTTTGATCCTGGGTTTGCCACACTGACCCTAATTGTCCTTTTCCACCCCCCCAGCAGCTCTGCCTGTGTTATGAATGTTTCTGTTGTGACAGCAGCTCCCCTGACACGTGGATGGAGCTGTCATCCGGGGGTCAGAGGGCAGCAAGGTCATGGCTTAACACCTCAGGCTGCACTCCAACAACAAACAAGTTGTTTCAAAATCTTAAAGCGGGTCTTCACTGTTTCTGCTCCTGTAAATCCCTTCACACCCGCAATACACAGCTAATGTCTTGATCTTCAACCTGCTGATGGTGACAGGTTTATGGCAGTTGTAACGCACCCATTCAGTCTGTGCACCATAAAAAACAAGTAATGGAGTGAAACGCGTCGGCCTAATGGGGGATGGGGGTTTGTGCGCTGATCCCCGGTCGGATCAAATGTTTGCTTGGTGCTGAAAGCTACGTTCTGCCTGTGGGACCTGGGTGTCTGTTTGTGTGCCTGAAGGTGTAGAGACCAGCACATCGTTGCCCCCTTGTTGATGTGTTCATCAATGGAGAGGTTAACAGGTTTGACCCCGCAAACCCCCTCGCCGCCCCACCGGATTAAGTCAAAGTTAGGAATAAAGTTTTGCACAAAACAAAGGTGGTACATTTTGTCTGCTCTAACAGAACTTTAATTAGCTAGTATGAACAGGAGGGGTATTAAATCACGGCAACTGTGCCAATACGTACAGTACACCAGTACACGTTAACAAGCTAAAGGCCAGGGATCTGAAAAACATTTTGATGTAAAATTATAAAATATGGATACCAGCAGCTGCATATACAGATTTCTTTCTTTAAAAAATCCAAATAAAATTGAATTCTTGCCTAATTATGAAAACGAACTGTTGTGTGTTGTGTTCCTGTAGCCCGTCCTGAGCTCCATTACTGGCCCCTCAGGGTTCTCAGACCATCGTTTAGTTCCACAGAATGAACATAACAGTCATCCTAACCAGTCATTGTCATGGATTTGTGGGACTCTGTTTAGCTTACGTTGCTTCTATTTGTGGTCAATTCCGCATCCAAACTACAATATATAAACAACAAATTCATCCAGTGTTGATAAAAGCAGTGAAGCAGGTAATAATGAGACGTGATGTTAATTTGGACCAGACAATTGCTAAGTTTTACTACTGTTGCCAAACACAGTGCTTCTATAAATAGCATTTAGCACACTGCCAAAAGAAGTTAGATCCAAACTCAACTGGCTAATGATGATTTAAAATCAATCATCGTACAGAGGATCAGAAATCATGCTGCCAGGTGAATACAACAGAACCAAAGGTATCTGCTGCCCTCTACTGGAAAGTACTGTCAACAACACCAGGTGAAATCACAACAGTGCATAAAACTGGATTTAATGTACATCTACTTAACTTCACTTCCTTTAAAGAGAATCATCAATTATTATTTTATTACCTGTGATATTTATTTCCCCACCTCAAGCTCGTTATACTGTATCAAAGCACACACTGCCAGAAACACCATAAACCGTGGTTTGAAAAACAAACATCCATGATCTGCCTAAAGGACTACAACTAACAATCTCTTACAATTATTTAATATATCTACCAATTTCATCCACAGGTCGTCAATTAATTGCTTCACAAATAAAGAAAATCCTCAAACATCTTGTTTCTCCAACAATCAGCCCAAAGACCAAACACATCAAAACAACAACAAATCTGAGATGATGGAAGAGCAAGCGTTTTTCTGGGAATGTAACTAAATATGAATAAATATAAAAATATAAAATTCAATTTTCAAAACTGATAAATCGTTTTTAATGAGTAGATTTGGTGTAATAACTGTAAAATATTTTACCTTGTACTGACACCAGTGTCAGTGAAAATGTCTAGCTGTAGCACAACAATTGTAAGACGTTTAAGTAAAAGAAGCAATTTGTCCAATTTGTTGTGGTTATTAAAATTGTCTCCAGTTAATGTTCTGTTCTTCGGTCATATTTACAGCTCCACCTCGGTGACAACACTGTAACCTACAGCCTGTTTGTAATATTTAATCATATACAGCGTCAGTGTTTACTGCACACACTTCAAAACAAAGGAGTAAACTACTCTTTAGACAAACAAACAAACAACAACTCGCCGCCACCAGTTACACAGCACGTTTCACAAATGTTGACATCTACATTGGCCGTCGCTGATACGAAATAGACCCGTGACGCCATTACATGTGCACAGTTTGAAAACAGTTAGCAAACAAATGGAGTAGCTCGCATTACCTGGTCGAGTCTTCCTCCCTCTGGAAACAGGTGGAAACCGGGGATAAGTGGATTATACGTCGCTGTGGAGATTTGTGTGTCTCTGTGAAGCTTTGTGGTGATTTAAAACTGGCTGTTTTGTGTATTATTTTGACCAAAGTTTGGATGGTGTCCGTCGTGTCGGTTTGTTTTGTTTGTCGGTTTACCGCTCGTCAAGCCACGCCCACAAACATTAAGGTTATCTAAGGGTCCGCCATTTTTAAGTTTTAATATTAAAAAATATATATTTTTCACTTAAATGGGGAAAAAAATGCAGCGTAAGAAGACTGAAAATAAAAAAAAACTTTAGTTGGAATAGACGGGAAAAGAGGCGCAGATTAATGGAGGCATGGAGCCTTTCAAACGACGACAAAACTAACATAACTCATGGACTTATTACAGGTGTACTGTATCTCGAGCATAGCACTGAGCCTATAGGTGGCGCTGCAGGAACATAAAAACATCAACCTACAGAAGTCAAAGAAGAAGAAATTTAAAAAATGGTAAAAACATAATGCTCGTGTCTACTATATATACGTATATATATATATATATATAATTTTTATTTATTTAGTTTGTTGTGCGCCCTGATTGTCCGCTAGAGTGCAGTATTACCATGTTTATGGCAATGGAGTAGGCGTTTCGCCTTTCATTCATTCAAGCAGACAGTAAATCGTGAATGCACTGTTAGATCATTCATAAATGCGTGCCTGAAATGATTTGAGTTTTATATTTTGTCATTTTTATTTTTCAAATCAAGCAAATTGGGGTTTGTTCCTATAAAACATCATTTAGCTAAAGCACAAAAGCCTCAAATGCAAAAAACTAAAGTAAGCAACTACAACAATTACAATTATGTACAATATGCTTGGTTGCATGTTTGTGAGGCACCACTCTTAGATAATTATATGAAGAAAATCAGTCTTTTGATGACTAATTATGGAGCCTGTCACATCAGCAGTGAATAATAATCGAGGTTGTGATTGGCTGCTGTATAAAAGCCTGAAACATCATATAATCCCACTGTGGCATTTGGTACCTTTCCCCCTGTGTTGTCTGCCTCTCCATGCAGATCTTTGGGGGCGGGGATTAGAGAGTCTGGGTTAGTCAGACTGACAGATGTGTCCTCAGGTGAACATGTCTGACTGTAGCAGTAACCACAGCTCAGCTTGTTGTCCCTCTCCGCCCGCCTGTGGCCTGGTTCTGCAGCCCCAGTTTTCCCTCTGTCCTCTTTTTGTGCCGTTCATCCACTCGTTTGTCTGTGAAGACTAAAAACATCAGAAGCAAATTTATTCTACAGCAAACGTGGAAAGACATGAAAGATTCCCATGCGTGCATAAATGACATTTATATCAGCTGACGGTTTTCATGTCATTCGTCCAGATGTCATGTCAGGATTTAAATAACGGAATGTCAACGAGAGACGACTCTAACGAGCATTGCAGGTCTGTGTTTGTGTGTCCTGTGGTGACGTGCGTGTGCGTGAGTGGACAACAACTCTTTTCATTGCCATCAGTACATCCGGGTCAGCTGCACAGGAGATGCCGTGGTCCTGCAGCTGGTGGAGCCTGCAAGAGGGGAGGACAGCAGAGTAAATGAGGACAGAGACGGAATGGCTGTGTGTGTGGATGTGTGTGTGTGTGTGTGTGTGTGTGTGTGTGTGTGTTACTAAATGAGGAGACCTCCGTCACACAGCTCGACCAGCCAATCTGTCAGCTGACACGGATAAAACCTAACAGAAGAGAAAACAAAGATGGCCTTATGCCAGAAGAGGAGCGCCTCTGGGTTATGTTCTATTTATTGTTGACTCGGGCCAAAACTTAGCGTTGACAGTTTGAGATGCAGCCAAACAAGCTTTTAGACCCATTCCCCATTCCCCAATGATTCATGATCAATCAATCGATTGGCTGTGACGGAATAGCTTCAAATCAAGAGCCTCTTGGAGAGGAGAGCTTCCACAGATACAGAGGTGGTGGTGTGATGCAGGTGAGATGAACAAACTAATCACAGCACCGAGGCAACTTTGTTTACACAACAACAACACAGCTTAGTGACCAATATATCACAAAGGTAGAAGGCTGCAGGAGACAGAACCAATGTGGCGATGGAAGAAGTGATCCTTTTATTGATATTCTATTCGCCCGCCCGCTCAAACAATGCACCTGATCCTCTTATACTCAGCAGCTCAGGCAGCTCCATGACCTACAATACAGGATGGACTGATGGAGATGGAGTTGCGTAATCAAACCTGACCTGCCACTACGTGTGGGAGACTTACTCTCGCCTAACCCTGCAGTACACGCTCTCAGGTGAGGGTTACTCTCGGTCATTTCATCTTCATCTGATGGTTACATTCGAATAAAACCATCATTTCTTTCCCCGTTTGCCTGATCAGTCAACACTGAGGGCACAGAGGAGATGACACACGAGGACCATCAGGATAAACAGGAGTGAAATGAGACAACTGTGGAACTCAGGTCTTTGCAGGTAGTACTACTACTACTACTGCTATTACAGTACACACTGTACCACGTTGTTCCTCTTCTATCATATCACATGGTCACATGATCATTCTCTCTCTCTCTCTCTCTCTATATATATATATATATATGTTTATATATTAAATATATATTTATATATATATTTGATTAGGTTCTTTTTAATATCTCCTATATTTTAAGTTTCACTTTAATATAAAGGGTTATTATCCAATTAAATAATTGTGTGTGTGTGTGTGTGTGTGTGTGTGTGTGTGTGTGTGTGTGTGTGTGTGTGTGTGTGTGTGTGTGTGGAGTCTGTGTCGGTGGGAGGTGGAGTGTGTGTCTGTGTGTATGTGTGCGTGTGTGTGTGTGTGTGTGTGTGTGTGTGTGTGTGAGGAGGAGTCAGTGGTGGGAGGTGATGTGGTCCTCTCAGTGTGTGTGTGTGTGCGCGCGCTCTGGCTGTGGAGTGCAGTCTGTGCCGGAGCTGCTCCAGTTGTCCTGCTGCCGGAGCGGATCAGCGGTCAGAGCGGTCAGTGTGTGTCTGCAGCTGCGGGACAGGACGCGTCAGAGGAGCCTTTCCAGCCGGATCTCTGTATGTGCGTGTGTGTGTCCGTGTGTGTCCGTGTGTGTGGAGACATGGAGCGGACTGAAACGACACAGCGAGAAGTTGCGTTTTGTTTGCCACCTCAGTCATGGAGCTGCAACTGAAAAGACAAACACAACAAACTAACTCATCATCATCATCATCATCATCATCATCATCATCATCATCATCATCATCATCACCTTCAGTCCTGCGCGGGTCCGAGCTGCGGCGGAGGATGACACCTGCAGCCCGCCCGGACTCCCGGCATCTATGAGCGGGCCAGAGCCTCCGCGTGGAGCCGCTCTCCTCAGACCAGCTACCGGCTGCGGCTGCAGAGACAGCGCACTGACTGCGCCTCTTTCCACCCTTGCACCATCGCACGCTGCGGTGAAAAGAGAGGCAGCATCATAAGGTGAGCAGAGATGTTTCACCATCCTGGATCATTATTATTATTATTATTGTTGTTGTTGTTTAAAATAAAAAGTTTAAAACGTCCAGGAATCAGCATTTTGTTAACTTGTCTTTTTGTTTGGAATGCTCCTTTACTGTATATGTGTGTGAATGCTGCAGGTCATGTCTCTGCCACAGAACTTCAAGCTGCGTGTGGGGAACCGGTCGTCTTCTGCATGGTGAGAGTTCACATCACCTGGAAACCAAGAACTAAGAGAAGACCTCAACCCCCAACTCCCCCCCCCCCCCCCCCCCCCCCCCCCCCCCCCCCCCCCCCCCCCCCCCCCCCCCCAACCCCCCCCCCCCGCCCCCCCCCCCCCCCCCCCCCCAGCCCCCCCTCAGCACCAGGAACACAGTCTGATCTCCGGAGCTCTGACTCATCATGGGTACCGTACTGTCACTCTCACCCGGGTCACGCAAATCCGGTTACTATGACAACCGGCCGGGCTCGCTCAGCCACTACCCGAGCATCAGCAGCCGCTCCCTCAACAGCCATAAGGAGCGCGGGCCGAAGAGGGGCCAGTCCATCTTCCTGCCGGCGCTCACGTGGAAGCGACTCGTGGCCTCGACGAAGAAGAAGGGCAACTGTAAGAAAGGCTCGGCTGGTCCAGCTGCCCTCGGGGAACCGCTCAACAACAACAACATCAACATCTACCAAAAGGACCCCGTGCTGCACCTCAACCGTGAGAACGTGAAGAAGTCGCTGTCATGCGCCAACCTGTGCAGCTACGACGGCCCAGCAGGACTGGGCCTGGGGCTCGGCTACGGGCTGGGGATGGGTCAGGGACACGGATACGCCTACAGCAAACCCCAGCAGCTCTCCTCGCTGAAAAAAGTCCCTCAGAGCGCGGTGACGTCGTCTCCGAAGCGTGTCATCGTTCAGGCCTCCACCAGCGAGCTCCTTCGTTGCCTGGGCGAGTTCCTGTGTTGTCGCTGCTACCGCCTGAAGCACCTATCTCCGGCCGACCCGGTGCTCTGGCTGCGGGCCGTGGACCGCTCGCTGCTGCTGCAGGGGTGGCAGGACCAGGCCTTCGTCACGCCGGCCAACGTGGTCTTCGTCTACATGCTGTGTCGAGAGGTGGTGGACGGCGACCTGGTGGCGTCGGAGCACGAGCTGCAGGCCATCCTGCTCACCTGCCTCTACCTGTCCTACTCCTACATGGGCAACGAGATCTCGTACCCGCTCAAGCCCTTCCTGGTGGAGGCGGGTAAGGAGGCCTTCTGGGACCGCTGCCTCGCCATTATCGACGCCACCAGCTCAAAGATGCTGCGCATCAACGCCGACCCGCACTTTTTCACACAAGTATTTGCCGAGCTGAAGAGCGAAGGCGGCTGCGGCCCTCAGGATTATAGCCGGGTGCTGGACCGGTGAGAGGAGGTCTGAGCAGCCGTCCACACGCCTCTCTGGATTTCACGCACACAACTACTTGCACACAGACACACAAATGTGTCACCCTCTCCCTTTTCTGCTGATGTTGAAACATTAGTTATTGATTCCTCCATTGTCTCCCATAGAAAACTACGAATCTAAACCTTTTTCCCCCCATGAGAACTATCTCTGTTTCACAAACAGAGACTTTTCCTTTTGGAATACCCACTCGAGTTTACATGACACCCGGAACCATTTGGTCCACCTGTCCCGTCTGACCCCATGGGTCTGGTCCCAGTATGTCCCAGCTGCCCCTGTGGATCTGCACGGCCAGACGTCCCAGCAGAGGAGGACGTCATCACTCACCAATCACACGGATGGATTTTTGGATTCAAGGAAACATTTGCATCAGTGACAGAATAATGCACGTGGGACATTTTCCTGGACAGAACAGGACACTAGTGTCAGACTGATGGGAACAGCTGACAGGTCCATGTTAGGTCCCACTGGTCCTGCTGTGCCGTGTGTGACCAGCAGTGTTTTGTGGAGCCTTTTGAGAGTAGTCTGTCTTGACGGGACAGTTGTTGTTGTTGTTGTTGTTGTTGTTGTTGTTGTTGTTGTCGTTGTTGTTTTATCTCTACTTGCTCAAATGGCCGGCGGACTCCTCTGTGTCCATGTCTCATCTGATCTGAGAAGCATTTCCTTGTGGGTCCAGGGCATTGTGCTGTGTCAGCATATGCACGGCGTTGTGTGTGTGTGTGTGTGTGTGTGTTTATGCGTGTGCAGGCATTGTGCGGTGGACAGCAGCCAGGGTCATCAGCTGTTTACCCCGTCCTTTGTTCCTTGCGTCTTGTTGACAGGGCGTCCACAGCCGTGGTCTTAATGAGATTAGCAGATTACTGCAGCGCCCCCTCCAGAGCGTCAGCGTTTCACAAATAAATACCCCGTTGGGTGCATTTTATTCTCCTGCATTCCTGTGCGTGACTCAAACACTGTGCGACACATGGCTCGTGCACGGCTCGCGGTCGCAGGTGCAGGAGGCGTGGCCTGCGAGGAGACTAATCCGGTCAGGAATGATGGACGAGTGGTGTTGTGGTTGAAGGGCTTTGTTTCTGTCACTGCTTCTGAATGTGTCCCACTTTTTCATCATCGTCACCTGCTTTCGGGGACAGGAAGTAACTTTCTCTCTGGTCCCGCCCTCCTTATGAAACACAACACAAAACATACAATATTAAAAAAGGTAAAAAAGGATGAAATTAGAGCAACATTTCTCTGTTTCTTATCGTTTATTCTGTTCTTCCTTTAAAGGCTACGTTTATCTTGGGGCCACATTGAGGCCCGGGAACCAGAGGTTGAGGACACTGCTCCATGTGATGGACATAATAACACGTGGCAAAGCTTTCATCTGATTGTGTGCAGGCATCTGTAGGTTTTTGGTGACATCCTCCCTCCCCCCACGCTGCACTCATGATCGCACAACTTATATTCACCCAGTCGTATGTAAACAAGAATCCCACAGGAGGTGACCTTTACACACACACACACACACACACACACACACACATGTGCATACAAACACACTGTGGTGCACATGCTCTATTTAGGTAATCCAGTCCTAATCCTCCCACCCAATCAAACGGAGCGAGGGCGCCACAGAGTGAAAACGTGAGGCCGTAAGAAACCGTCTCAACATGCAGCCATTTTGGGCTCCTCTCCCTCTCTCTCTCTCTCTCTCTCTCTCTCTCTCTCTCTCTCTCTCTCTGTGCTGGCCCTGGTTTACACAAGGACACTTGTCTCTTGACTCACCCCCCCACCCCTCCCCACCCCCTCACACACACACACTCAGCTGTTGTTTCATTAGATTCGACGCCCCACACCCGCCAGCCATTGTCAGGACGTGGCAGGGCTGAATGGGTTTGTTGTTTGTTGGCATCAGGGTTGGTTGTGTTTGTTTGTGAATGTGGGTCAGAGTTAAGGGCAACATCTGCTTCCACCGTCCGTCTCCGCTGGACCTGAAAGATAAATAGATGAGATGTTACAGATGTTACAGTCCAGTCGCGGTGAAGCAAAAACACAACAACAAACAACTCTTGTATATACTCTCGTTATACATCTCGACTTTAAAAAAAAGCCAACTGGCCCAACTGGCTCTCCTGTCCTGGCGTCAGCCTGGTTTGTGTTGCCACTCAGAGCCGAGCGTCTTTAAAGCCAATTAACTCTGGTCTCAGCTGGAGGTGTCGTTCTGCTCATCCAATCAAACCCCTCAGCATCAGACAGCCACGCGGCGCCGGGGGACGTCTCTGCAGACGACGAGTGAAATCATGGACACGTGACAATAATATCACTGACAATAAGAGAAACGTCGCCAGATTTCTCCCTAACAGCTCTGTGAGTTGTGTTATTTTCGCGTCTGCTGCTGCTGGAGGTCTCACACCTGAGACTGACGCTGTAAATATACGGGTGTGTGAGAAAACGTTGTTGCTGTTAAGAATGAAAAACGAACAAAAAGAACTCGTCTCGCTGTGCAGTAGCATGCATGCCGGCCAGAGTAGAGTAGAAAACAAGTTGTTTTGTTTTTGATATGTGAAGTTTTGAATTGGAATGTGTTTCCTCTGTAACTTCAACCTGGATCTCACTGGAGTGTTTCTCTGTAGGAAACACGATGTCAGCAGCGTTAAAGTCTCATACGACAGGTAGAACTGTCATCGCCATGGTGACCTGTTCAGGTTCAGTTGAATCTGGAGCTGAAGCAGCAAACAGAATGAAGTAAATGCAGAATGAGAACACGTCTGGCCTGATTTGCCATCGTGCTTATTTAGACTTTGTAAAAAGAAAATGTCGCTGTCTCGCTGCCCGCTCAGACTGCCTCAGACTGACTACTGTAAATGTGCAGAGACCATCGAGTTAGAAACTATCAGTGGCTTTTTTTCATCCACGCAGCAGCAGCTGCCAACACAAAGGCGGCCATTGTGCGCGCAAAGACATCGACATCTCAGCGCGATCGCAGCTTCGCCCCTCAACACCAGGTTCATTTAATACAGAGATAGATAATAATAAGTGACTTTTGTAAAGCCGATGACACAGGTGTCGCTCTAAAGGTCAAATACTGTTGATGTGTGTGTGGTGGGGGGGTACTTGAAGAAAAACGAAATGTGACTGTTTCATTGTATTTCACGTTGTTTTGTTTCCTTTTTCATGATGATGTTGTTGTTTATGTTGATTATTTAATAAAGTATTGAGCTGATATGCAGAACCTGGTTTCTCTGTTTGCAGCTTTTCACACACACACACACACACACACACACACACCTTTGTTCTCCCTCACATTACATGTGATAGATCTTCTCTGCCAGTGAACTCAGCTCACTTAAACCCGGCTGTAAATTCACGCTGCACAAAAGCTTAACGCACAGCGACACAATGGTGCGGTGCTGCAGATGGCTGCAGCGGCTGTGTCCCATCTGAGTGTGTCTCTGCTACAGCCACAGGTGGAGGCGGCGTGATGCAGTCTCCAGAAGCTTCATAATGAATGTTCAATCACAAAACATTAAAACGGGCCGACTGCAAAGACGACACGAACCCGGCCCAGGTCACATCAGCTTTTATCATGCAACAGATGTCAGCCATAAATCTAAGACTCCAAAATGGCTTTGCAGTGAAAGCAGCTTACTTGTCGAGGCGCAGCGCGTCTGTCTGCTCTCTCTCTCTCTGTCTGTCTGTCTGTCTGTCTGACGGTATTGGAAAATGATTATTTAGATGTCATTTATAATCTGTTTACTCGGCTGGACAGTGGTGGGGGGGTGGGGGGGACCATATGCTGCTGGGGTCAGTGGCCGAGGCTGAGGACACCTCTGGGGGCAAAGAGGTGACGGAGGTGAGGCCTGGATGCTTAGATTTAAAAAACAAAACAAAAAGAGTCGCTGCAGATGGCTGAGCATTATCTCTCTCTCTCTCTCTCTCTTCTCCTGCGAGGACACCCCCCCCCTCCCCCCTACCCTCCCTCTCTTTTCTGTTCTCTTTGTCCCCCCCCCCTTACAGCAACAGACACATCATTTAAAATTTAAAAAAAATAAATAAATCATATATACACACACACACACATATATATATATATGTGTGTGTATATATATATATATATGATTTATTTATTTTTTTTAATAACAGCAAACATGTGGGAAAGTCAACAGTCAACTGACAAACTGCAGAAAGCACCACTGTGACCCACTTATGCTGCTGAGCTTCAAAGGGAATAATATCTGATATCAGGGTCAAGTTCCTCACAGCTTCCTCACAGATCCTGGTTCAGTCCGGGGCCTTGGAGAGAGGTGGCCTGCTGGCACATCTCCACTGAGTGAACAGATGGTTCAATCAGCCATGCACCCATAAGCAGTGGGTGAAGGACAGTGCCAGGCGGGACTCCAGAGACCCTGCGGGGGGACATGAAGAGCAATCAAAGGTCCCATTAAAGCTTCATAACGTGGAGGATCCAAAAGGCAAACGCAAATACAGGGTCGAGTATATTTACTGAATAACTGTTTTGTTAGTTTTTTTTTAATGTACTGGTTTTACTTGTAAATTGAATATTTCCTTATAGTTTGATATTATATAGTATAAAATCACACGCTGGCTGGCACGGATGAAAAATTCAACCTGAGCACTCTCTCTGGTTCCAAACACATTTCCTGATCAGACAGTATTCAGACTGACGGTATGTTGATTCAGAGCCCCCCACCCCCCCACCCGACCCCCCTTGTGACTGTAATCTCCGGCATGTGACCTCCCCTCAGGCCCGATGACGAGGAGATGCTGGAAAACCTGCAGGGCTCGCCACCAAACCGGTGCTGCTGGGCCCTGAGAGGATTTAGAGGGAAAAAACACATATTATATTCCAACTGGTAAATCCTCCCCAACTCATTACCAAATCCTCCCTGCAGGACGGCTAATCTCTACAGAGAGGCGGACCAGGTGCCAGTCTCTCTCTGTAATGGAATGGCACGCTGCTTTAAGTGATTGCATCAACGCTCGCCAGTCCTGATAAATGAGATTAGATGGCGAGGGATCCTGTTTGTGCGCTGCTGCTAGACGAAACCCACAATCCTCATCACGGGCCACAACAAACGGCGAGAATGAAAATCTGCTGATTGATTTTTACAGGCGTGCACATTCAAACGAGCTGATTGATTGTAATGTTGTGTTTGTCTCTGAGTGCGACTGGAGCTGTCAGAGAGGGTGATGATTGGGAGAATCATATGGAGGGCGAGTCTGGCGGCGGCGGCGCCGGCTGTGACTGTGATGAGGAAATAACTGAAGAGCAGCCATCGATGACTCCTGTCAGCTTGGAGGAGGGAAATGTTGCTGATGATGAGTAAATGAAAGACTCAGCTTCTCACGTGATGATTAATGTGTGTCTTTGTATGAAACACACACAGTGATGGGGAGGACGCGCTTCTTCATTTGCATTTTCAAAAAATCTGCAATTCACAGTTTTAACATCGACGCTTTAAAGAACTCAGCACAAACTGACTTTTCCCTCCTCGTTGATGACGTCACGTGACTGTCTCGTGACAGTCTCGTGACAGTCATGTGACAGTCATGTGACAGTGGCGGCGGTCACAGGAATCAAGGTGTGAATTGTTGCCAAACAGCCTGGGAGGGGACGACAGGATGCTTGTTAATTATCTGATAAGTGCTGTGTCGGGGCCCCAACATGGACGACACTCACATGCCAGCTCCTGGGGATCATTGTCGTCGCACTGTGGCATCATTACCACTTCAAAGGAAGAGGTTTAACCTGTTGCTCTGGTGGGGTTTTAACTATTCATTAACATACAGTCAGACTGAAACACCAACATTCAAACAAGCAACAGTTGCTGGGTTTGGCAACTTGACAACTACCAAACACATTTCCTGATCAGACAGTATTCAGACTGACGGTATGTTGATTCAGAGCCCCCCACCCCCCCACCCGACCCCCCTTGTGACTGTAATCTCCGGCATGTGACCTCCCCTCAGGCCCGATGACGAGGAGATGCTGGAAAACCTGCAGGGCTCGCCACCAAACCGGTGCTGCTGGGCCCTGAGAGGATTTAGAGGGAAAAAACACATATTATATTCCAACTGGTAAATCCTCCCCAACTCATTACCAAATCCTCCCTGCAGGACGGCTAATCTCTACAGAGAGGCGGACCAGGTGCCAGTCTCTCTCTGTAATGGAATGGCACGCTGCTTTAAGTGATTGCATCAACGCTCGCCAGTCCTGATAAATGAGATTAGATGGCGAGGGATCCTGTTTGTGCGCTGCTGCTAGACGAAACCCACAATCCTCATCACGGGCCACAACAAACGGCGAGAATGAAAATCTGCTGATTGATTTTTACAGGCGTGCACATTCAAACGAGCTGATTGATTGTAATGTTGTGTTTGTCTCTGAGTGCGACTGGAGCTGTCAGAGAGGGTGATGATTGGGAGAATCATATGGAGGGCGAGTCTGGCGGCGGCGGCGCCGGCTGTGACTGTGATGAGGAAATAACTGAAGAGCAGCCATCGATGACTCCTGTCAGCTTGGAGGAGGGAAATGTTGCTGATGATGAGTAAATGAAAGACTCAGCTTCTCACGTGATGATTAATGTGTGTCTTTGTATGAAACACACACAGTGATGGGGAGGACGCGCTTCTTCATTTGCATTTTCAAAAAATCTGCAATTCACAGTTTTAACATCGACGCTTTAAAGGATTCAGCACAAACTGACTTTTCCCTCCTGGTTGATGACGTCACGTGTGGCTCATGACAGTCTCGTGACAGTCTCGTGACAGTCATGTGACAGTCATGTGACAGTGGCGGCGGTCACAGGAATCAAGGTGTGAATTGTTGTCAAACAGCCTGGGAGGGGACGACAGGACGCTTGTTAATTAGCTGATAAGTGCTGTGTCGGGGCCCCAACATGGACGACACTCACATGCCAGCTCCTGGGGATCATTGTCGTCGTACTGTGGCATCATTACCACTTCAAAGGAAGAGGTTTAACCTGTTGCTCTGGTGGGGTTTTAACTATTCATTAACATACAGTCAGACTGAAAGACCAACATTCAAACAAGCAACAGTTGCTGGGTTTGGCAACTTGACAACTAGATAACAAACCTCTTCTGAAACATACGCGCGATTAATATATATGTATACAGATACACACAAACACACACACATATTTTTACCGATATCCAATATACCGATATTCTCCAACTATTAATTTCCGATACCGATATCAACCAATGCCGATATATGTCACCCCCCCCTCCCCCGAAAAAAAAACTAAATCATTCCAGGTGAACAAACAAAAGTAAACAACAGTATCTCAAAAACTATACATCACAGCTCTCATATTTTGACATTGTGAGTTAGAGGGGAAGTAGCTGAAGAGTTTGATGTATAATATCTACATGTTGTCATTAAAAAAGTAAAAAGCAGTTATATATATATAATAATCATAATATATTAATACATATGATATATTAAATTTGAATGGCTATATCTCTACTTTTTATTCATCTGCATCTGTAGCATCGTGTCCTATGACTGTTGACACGCCCCTTTAGCTGATGTGTATAAAACTGGATGACGACATCGCTGCTGCTGTTGTTTTTATTTAAACCCACTGTTCAGACATATAAGAGGCCGATCATACAGAATGCCAGTCGATATCTGTTTGACTGCAACGCGATTGTTTTCACATCGTTTGCTCAAAATGACAGCGGCAGGCTTCGGACTGCGGTCCTCGGAAATCCTGTGCAAACTGTGTCCATGTGCTGATCTGATCCAGGGGACACCTCTGGGACAAGACAGGAAGTGGCTCCTGCGTGACTGAGATTTTTTTTTTGTGTATTTCACTTCCTTCAGGGTGGAGAAGAAGCTGCTGTGTAAATTGACTGTGGCTGTGCAGGAAATAATCCTCTCAACTACTAACCCCACATCTGCACAGATCACCGGGAGCCTCCCAAACATACAGAGGAAAAAAATCACTTTAAACTAGAGGAAAGACGTCCCTGAAGGTCCAGAGGGAACCAGAGTCCAGGTCCATGAGGTCAGTCCGTTGGTGGTTTGACTGGATGGACTGTCCTACTTGCCGGGGACCAGCAGGACGAACCCGTCTCGACACTTCTTGAAATCTTCCTGAGTCTGGCCCACTTTCGTTTCCACGGTGACGCTCTTTGGTTTCCCTCGCATGTGAATCTGCACGGCTGAACTGCAAACCTTCACCGGAAAGTGGACTTTCCTTATACTGTAACGCAAAGAAACAAACACACGTTTCAATATGAATTATACCTGTGATCTTCAAACATTACAACCTGCAAAAGAAATGTTTCATTTGTCAGGAAAAGTTGTTTGCTGGAGCAGCTTCCTTCACACAGTGTTGACAGCTGGGTCGAGGACGTGTCCCCGCTCCGCTGCCCAGCTGCTGCACAGTCAGCTGAAGATGATCCAGTGTGAAGCTGCAGCTTCCGGGTCCCTGCAGACACAGCCTGGCCCCGGTGACCCCGGAGCTCTGCCCAATACGAGCCGGACCGGCAACAAGGTTCAGCCTCTGCGGTGTGTTGATACTGTTTCCAGCTCCATCACGTTCATTTACATTGAACTACTCGCCAAACAGATATTTGTGCCTTTAGATGCTGATGATGGCTAAACTTGCTTAAGACGCGGGACAACAACATTATTTCTTGCTGATAAAACTCTGATGTGAAAATCTGAAAACATCAGTCAGAAAAAAAGCAAAACAACTATTTTCCCCACTGTTTCCAAAGCTGTGTCGCTGTTGGTTTTACTGTAGGTCACTCCGACAGGTGCGGCCTTGCTCGCATGTGTGTGTGTTTTTTTTCCCAAGCGCACCATTTGGCTCCTCATCAACCTCGAACCCGGCCTGGCCGGACCCCCTTAAAGCAGCTGTCCCGTCCCCACAGGGGCAGCGAGGAACCCGACACAGAAAGCCAGCGACCTCTGCGGGCTTTAGATCCTGATCTCATCGTGCTGGAACCCGACACTGGCAAAGCATGATGGGAAAAGTCTCTGGCTGAGCCCGAGAGCAGAGGATGCTCAGGTTTATGCTGCTGTTAGACGAGTGACGAGGCCAAGCAGCAGCAGCTGCTGGAGGACAACACCACCCATCACCCCCCCCACACACACACACACACACACACACACCACCACCACCACCATCCACTGCTCCTCTCTTCATCCTTCATCCTCCCTCTGCCTCCTCTTCCTCCATCCTTCCTCCTCATCATCACTCGCTATTTTCACACATAGACGTCAATCAGACATCATGACATGACATCAAGACATCATGCTCTCTGCTAAAGGTCGTAGAGGTCGGGCCGTCACTGCACCACCTCGTCTTTGTCTCGTCGATTCTTCATTAAGTCCCACGTCAATCTACCCACTGTCTTGTCCCATCACTTTGTCCTCCATCTTTTTTTTTTCTTTGACTCTGCCCGTCAGTGTCAGCGGGTTCAGGTGTAATTGAGTGTTGGGGGGCGATGGGAGGGCAAAGGTGTCCAAAGACTGACAGGGCAGAGCAGATGTCAGAAACAGGCAGGAGGCAGGTGATGTACAGGAGGTGAATCAGATGTGTGGTCCAGTAGAAGACCATGGACCATTCTGACGGACGTTTTAAATGTGTGCAGAGACAGGAAGTGATGTCAAACTATTCCTTTAAAATAACAGAATTCCAAGAGGAATCATCTTCCTATAGCTAATGTCAGATCTGAACTTCCTGTTCTCCCACTCTTTTCCACCAAATCTGACAGCCCCTCGTCAATAAAACCCTGCAATTTCCCCCCGCAATCTTAATTAGTGCTTTCCCAGCTGCCTGGCAACCATCGCTATGGCAACAATATCACCTCCATCAGCATCATCTCCTAACAGCGGGGGGCAACGTGGGCTGAGGCCACGCGGGTCTTCAGGTGTGAGGCGGTTGGGCGTGGATCAGACCGCCCCGCAGCGTTCGATTTGCTGGCGATCATCACCAGTCTCCTCCGTTATAATTAACATCCCCATCATCACTAACTCGCCGCTAGTCAGGGAGCATGCTGGGAAAAAAAATGAGTCATACGGCAACACTGGCGGAACGACACACGTCGAGTGATGGGTTGAGAGTCAATGCCAACAACCAGCAGTCTTACACATGCACATGGACGTGTGTCACCAACCGTAACGTATTTTCACAGCAATGGATTCAATTGTTGCCTTTCAGTGTCCTCATTGATTTCGCGTTGTGCGACTGGAGAAGCGCACACCCAGCTTGAATCAAATCGATTTTCAATATAAAGAGACGCTCGAGCGCTGATGATCTTTTTGTTTTTATGCATCAGTGCGAGTCAGCTGGCCACGACACCTTCAGTGCAAACACGTGTCCAATGAGATTTAAACGTGCGGCGTCGTACCCGAGACAACTGCGAGGCGAAGAACAAAAATGTTGTGGAGGAATCATTCGTCGCGCTCCGCGGTCGGTTCAGAGGCAACACGTGTGCACAGACTGAATCCACAAAGAGGCCGTTTGATGGCGGTGCAGTTCGGAGGTCAGCGGCGGCGCCTGAGAGCAAGGCAGGATGTCTTCTTTAAAAAAAAAAAATCCAGGTCTTTGATGTGTAGACGCATGGGGATGAGCTCCTCATGTAAATATGATGCGGGTATTTGCTGCCTTTCACTGCATACGTGATGTTTCTCACCCTGATGACCTCCATCCTCACATTCGTTCACGATCATGTTCATGAGAACGTGTCCACGTGCAGACGCCTGCGCAAATCGATGTGACAATTATCAGCAGAAATATGATGCTGCTGCTAAATAAACGACTGAGGCCACTTGTAATGGAAGTCACATGAGTTCCCTGCAGTGTGTGATTGTCTGTTACAGGAAGAAAAAAAAAAACCCGTGTCATTTGCCAGTGGCTAAAATACCATCTGGAGAGACACATTACTTTATTAGCCGCTTCCTCCTGCCATATTCATCCTGTGAATAAACAAATGTCACAGTTCCAGCGGTCGTTTTCATAGTCACATGTTGCATTTACTGACCTGTTAAATATATTCAGAATCTATTTCCAACACTAATAAACAACAATGTGTATGTGATAAAAATCAAGGCCGGTTAATGGTGTTTACACTGACTTATAATGTGGCGACAGTGCATCGTATCATGAATCACGCCGTGCGTGATGTGTGTTGCGTGCTGATGGTCACCTGTCACAGATGATACGGAGCCCGTTGGACACAGACCAGTGTTTGGTTTAATGGGGGGAAATCAGCGGACCTCATGACCTGGCCGGCGCCATGGGAACTGAGAAGGTGTTTACACACCGCGTCCGCTCAGGTCAACAGCTGTTGCCATGGCGACTGTCCGTCTGATCAAGGGGGAACAACGCCTCTCAAACCAAAAGGAGCACCACGTCAGACACGTTTGGTGAAAAGGTAAAAAAAAAAAAGAAAGGGGGAAAGTGAGGGGGGGAGAGGTCAGGATGACCGAGGGGAGAGTGGAGTCTGATGATCCGGGCCGGCAGCACCGTCAGACAGACAAGCACATCGAGGACAGCCACTGAGGGAGAGGGGGGGGGGGGGGGGGGGGGGGGGGGGCGGAGGGGGGGGGGAGCTATTTCAGGCTGAAGATGACGCCTTTCACGACCTAAAAAAGCGAATGTAGAACAGAGACGGACGATTTCACCACCGCCGCCAACAACAACTGACAAACTGTTAACGTCCAGCAAAGTCAAACAATAATCTCAACAAGTCCTTTAACCATCATCAGTGGCAGGGCACCGTGTGTGTGTGTGTGTGTGTGTGTGTGTGTGTGTGTGTGTGTGTGTGTGTGTGTGTGTGTGTGCGCGCGCTTTGCTCATTACAGCCACATCACAAGACCACACATATGCTTGGAGGTTAATGAAACCATGTTTGTTTTTAGTTTTTCATGACTTCGGATGAACAACTGCTTTAGAAAAGTTTTAGAAAAAAGCAAAAATAAATAAATAAATAAATAAATAAATAACATCCCGGAAACTGCCCTTTAATTTAAGAGTCCTCGTCAATCTTTTAAGGCCAAAGTGAATCATCCATTAGACCCTGACTATACCCCCCCCCCCCACCTGTGCCAGCAGATGGTCTGTGAGCCCCCCCCCAAACACACACACAAACACACGCGCAAACACACACAGAAAATACCAACACACACACACACACACGCGCGCACACACAGAGCTCAGACCCAGGTGACAGGAGGAGAGGGCAGTGGGGAGATGGGGAAATGGGGATGATGGGATGATGGGATGATGGGATGATGGGATGGATGCGAGTTGAAGCAGAGAGACTTGATGTGACACGATGGCAGCAAACCACAAAGTTCTGTCCTCACGGCGACAACACGGCAACAACACTCTGAAGTCACATGTGACCCTGTGATGCGGGCGCCGCCTTCACTGACCCACTTTCTCATCTGTAAACACGCGCAGGTCTCTTCTCTCAAGTTTGAACTGGAGAGATGAGGAGTCACAATCACTCCATTGACTGCTGCCCCCCTCGCCCCCCTCCTCTCCATCCTCCGACCCTCACACGCCAAAACGACACACGCGTGACTCTCATCATCTGGGATCTCACTTCCTGACAGAAGGAGGCACAAGAGGGGTGTGTGTGTGCGTGTGTGTGTGTGTGTGTGTGTCACCCCCCCTCGCACATGCTCACACACACACACACAGAGCTCAACCCCGACTTTGTCTCATAAGTCTCCTTTTGATGAGTAGCATGGTCGAGGTCGCGACCTCCCGTCTATTCACCGCAGATGGCGACACAAAGACAGGCGGAGAGCGGAAACTTACTCCTGATGGTTGACTCTGCTCCGTGACGCCTGACGCACACCGGCCACAGCCAGGCAGCTGCTGCAGGGCCCGCTGTGTCGCAGAGACCCCCAGACCCCCAAACACACAACAAATAAAAAAAAACACACAAAAACACACAAAAACACCCAAACCAAACGTCAACGTCTCATAAAACCCACAAAAGCCTCACCGGGAATCTGGGAACACAAAAGGACTCATAAAATTAGGAACACACACCCTGCACACCCCCGAGCTCTGAGCCACCAGGGAAATATAAAACTGTTATCCACACGTCTGTTGATTTTATATGTTAGATTCGGAAACCACACCATGACTATGACTTGCTAGAAAGAAAGTCAGAACTTTTTTTTCCCTGTGTTTTGGCACAAGCGCAATAAAAATCCACATCCATCTTTTTCCTTGCTCTCCATCACTGGGTTTGGTCAGTGGGCAGGACCTGGAGGATGGATGGATGGATGGATGGATGGATGGATGGATGGATGGATGCTTTGGGCGTCCAGTCAGATCAGACTCTGGTGCCGTCTCGGTGACAGCTCGTACGACAACACACCGACGCTCGGCCATCGCCGCGACCTAAACAGTCTGCTCTGTGTGAAAACTCGCGGGTTGTCCCATTGAAATCCAGTCTGGCAGAGACGACTGTGGGTGGAAGTGAATCAGATCTATAAACGGCTCGAGACAAAACAGGTTCCGAGTGATAAATGTGATAAACGTCAGCGTGGCTGATTCATTTCATGGGGCTGATTCAGAGCAGGGAGCAGACGCCGACAACTATGACAGTGATAAATGCCAAGAATATGATTTGTTTCATTCTCATGCTGCATGAACGGACCTGGTGTTATCTGACGTCTCTGACCAGCAGCACCCAGCATCATGCTGCGATGTTTATTCATGGGACAACATGACGCTCGTTACGCAGCTGAACGCAACAATTAACGTCTCAAAGTTTGCCAATCAGCCAAATGTGTTGTTTTGTTTCAACCTGTGCATTGTTTTAATAAACACACATTTTAATTATCGTCAAGTTAAAAACAAATCGCTGTGTGTTTGGGCCTCTCGGCTAATTAGTGACCACAAACGACGCAACCACAAAAACGAGGCTACAGGATAAAAACGTTGTTGTTGTTGTTGTTGTTGAACTGACCGTGTGAAGTAGTCAACCATCGCGCCCACCAGCTCGCCAACGCGGTCCTCGTTGGGGCAAAGCTCCCCTCGCTGCAAACACACCAGGACATCATCTTGGGAGGACGTGTGCAGCGCCACCATCTGGTCAACCCCGCTGGTCACACTCAGCCCTGTAAACTGTTGAGAGAGACAGAACAGCAATGGATGACTCAGATTCATATAGATGTTTATATCTGTATCCAAAATATGGTGTTTTGTTGCAGGCAGACATTTGGTTCGATTTAGACTTTAGGTTTAGCAGCAATGGAAAGAATGACTCATTCGCGTATTGGAAAAGAAAACAGTGGGATAGAAAAATGGCACTTCAGATAAAACACTCAAAAATAGGACACAACAGAGTCTTTGTGCTTTTTGTTTGGTTTTTCTATTTTAAGGTTTGATATTGTTTTACGCAAACGCAGACTGGAGATCACATGTCAGTCGAGCACATTTATTTATTTTAGACTCCCGCTCATGGAAACTTTCATTTCTTCCCCCCACATCTTACTGATAAAACCAGATATGCAATGCACACATTGCAGATTCAGTGGCACATATAGAAGAGCCGGAAATTAATTTGTATAAAAATGTCAGGGATTATCACATCAACATATATTATTGAATTGAATATGCAGCACAGTATATCCTGGATCAAAAATCCTGCACGCCCGAGGTCGGAGGATTATTTCTGCTCCCGGTATGTAGGCTGAGACCAATTCTGCCTCGGTACACGTGAGGTGCAACGGAGCCAAAGTCATGAGGTGTGACCCAGATGGGATAATGTACAGATTTACAGCGGCTAAGGAGACGTGAAGAGGAACAATATATGATTTTCAGTTGTAAAAACAAATGTGTTAATCAGCTGAGGAGAAACTGTGAATAAGCGTTGCTGTTATGCTCAGTGTTTGGTCACGCTGGTCACACACTCCATCGGCTGGTGACTTGTGTGACACCTGAACCTCTGGTGCCGATGGTCAAACCTGATGACCCTGGACTGTCCCTGTCCCTGTCCCCGTCGTCCTCCCCCATCGTCCTGTCACACTCAGAAACACCTCACCCTTCAAGGATCTGATTCCAGAAAGGTGTCTTCACTTTTAGCCTCCTGAGATCCCTGATCCAGTTTCTCAGATTAGGCTGTGAAATGGGCCGGGTTCCCCCAGATGGCAGAAAAACCTGAAGATAAGATCTGCTGCTGTGACCCACCAACACGCAATCACCGACAATCGATACTCTCTCAAACATCTCACGGCGAGGCCGCTTACTTCTCCGGTCCCTTCCCCAGTTCCTGAAGGACGCAGTGACCCAGGCCGAAGATGAGGGAAGAAGTGTGTTTTGTGGAAGATGGAGTAAAAAATAAAGGACAGCTGGGATGAGGTACAGCAGGTCTGACCCACATTACAGCTTAGACCTGCTACTCACTTTTGTTCACAGCATCTGTGTTTCTATCCATGTGGGGACACGGAGCTTAAAATCCACACTGGTCCCCACTATTGGGCCAAAGCCGACACATGTTATCACGAACTAATTGTTGGTTATAGCCTTTTTTTTCAACATGATGTTGATAACGATGTTAAGATAAAGTGGGGTGAGTGTATTCAGAGGAGAGTCCCTTTAAGCATCGCTAATGAATTTGTGTTTCTGTGCATGAGTGTGTGTGTGTGTGTGTTCTCCCATGTGAGGACTCACAGCATCTAGCGGGAGCCTCTTCAGCACGCGGTACTGCTTCTTCGGGTCTAATTTGAAGACGTGCTTGTCCGTGACGAGGAGGCCGCGATCCGTGCTTTTGTTGAATCTGTTCACCTGAGAGAGCGAGGGAAAAGAAAAAAGATAAAGACTTGTTCATGTTGTGTCTTTTTTCCTGGTTCAGAGGCTTCTTTGCTCCTTGTGGCAAACAGATTTCCTCATGGAGCTGCAAAACCTAAAGTCCTCTCAGTCATCGACATGGAAAACATGGCCGCTAATATCTGCAGATTATATAAGATTATTAGAGCAAGTTCATCCTAAGGTACAGAAATAAAAAACCAGTCGACTGAAAGTAAGAAGAATCTGATAGGAATATAATACATTTAGGAATTAATTCATACTTCACTTCCTTTTGCAATTAATACTTTTATTATTACTTATTATTATTATCGTTGTTGTTGTTGTTGTTAACGATGATCTCGTACAGAGAGGAATGTGTGTGAGAACTGGACAAAACATCCTTCAGCTGAAAGGAACCGACAAAGGAAAAGAAACTACGACACAGACATTTCCATTTCTCCCAGGTGCTGTACCTTCCTGCAGAAGCCGGAGAACAGGACCTGACTGTACTCGTTTTTGTTGCGCAGCTCCTTGGAGGCGCGGATGAAGCCGGAGCTGGTCTGAGGGCAGTCTCGTACCTGCGGACGTGAAAGATGTCAGGTTAAGGTGGTGCGGCGGCGTTTATCTCGCCACTGGTCGTAAAACTCTCTTTGACCTCGTTCGGGCCTCTTCTTCTATCGCTTTAATACCATAAGCAGAAGATCAAAGCTGGGGGGCCTCGGGCGGCTGTTACCGGACACGGTTGTTTGACATGAGGGAGCGGGTCTGCTATAGAGCCGAGACATCATAATAACCTCTTCAATCTTCACTGACCAGAAGCCATTTCACATTTATGTATTCCCACTGAATGGTCTCCGTACGCAGACCTCTTACGGCTTCCTATAGCGACGGCACGTTGCCAGGATGATGTCATTACTGATCTGTACACAGAGGCCATGATGAGCACAATCGCCGTACAGTTTCCAAAACCCCAGTGTGCATCTTGAGACGTGGCCTCCGGCGCTCAGTCACTTGATCTTAGAAGGCATCAGCCACATTTCATGCACAGATCTATAGGTCTTTGTGGAATTAACACCGATCACGTGAAGCTGTGGCTCAGAAGGGGTCACGGGCCATCTGGCAAACGGCTGCAGTCACGCTCACACTCCCCTGAAGGCGCCTTTCCAGCCTCCGGTCACCACATCACCTCTGATTAGCTGGTAAATGAGCCCACTGTGGGAGTCATTAAAAAGGCCTGTGTTCGCCCGGCACCATCCTCCTTCCATGTTGTTTACCATGAGGCTCATCACATGCACCATACGCGCTCACAACAACAACAGATGATTCGATACGCTGCTGGTCATCCATTGACTGTGGTCTAATCGTACTGTGTGTAGTGTCACACTGTCACATCTTTGCATTCATACGGCTGTGAAAGTGTAAGCAGGTAATAAAAAAATAAAAAAACAAAAAACTACGACTGATATTGCATAATTAGGTTAAAAATACTAATGTTGCACAAATACTAATACGCTACGTGAAACATGAAACGACAGTGTTGTTAAAAAACATGTGAATCCACAGTCTAATTTTTGTTTTTGTCTTTTGTGTGTTTTTCCACCCGTGACTCTTACGTTGGCGAGGTAGTCCCTCTCCCACGCTCTGCTCAGCCCCCAGGCTTTCCTTTCTCCACCCAGAGCCGTCAAAGCCGCCACCTTGGCCCGGACCTCCAGCATGTCGGATGGAGGGATGTTCTTCACGATCTGTCTCGCCCACCACCTGACAACGACAGGCGAGAGCAGGACGCCGGGCTCGTGATAAAGGTGCATTGCAGCTCCAGGTTATAAAGTGTGTGAGGGATAAATATAGACTTAATCTGCAGTGGCAGACCGATTTCAAACACGGTCGCACAATCAATGACTCACTGAACAATTATGCAGTTGTTACAAACGTGTTATAGTTTTTAACTATACAGTGATTCATGTGAGAGGATCAATGCGTTAAGTGGGATCTGACCTGCGATGCAGCATGACTGTGTTGTTATGGAACTGGGACAGAGCTGCGGGTGGCGTCGGCCACTCTATGCTCTTTCCATAGTCGGCCATAGTTCGCACGTTAGCGAACCTCTCCACCACCTCCCAGAAGTGGGCCTTGACCTTGTAGCGTTTGTAGCATCCCATGATGGCGTAGATGGCCCTCATCCGCCGGCACCTCATCCGCGCCAGCGCCCCGCGCCACACCTGAGGGGTTCAGGGAAAAAAAGAGGGACACGTTTAGAGGAGGAGGAGGAAGATGTTTTATTCTGTGTTCTGCCGAGCTGAAGACAAACTCCCACTGCTGTCACAGAACCAGACTCGGCACAGTCACAAAAGTAGGTCAGGGAAAAGAGGAAAGAGGAAGAGTTCACTGCGCAGGAGAAGTAATTGACTTTAATGCAGCCGCTCTCCGAGTCTCATTAATCCTCCCAATTATTGTTACAGGAAATTAGAATTCATGTTGGCAGATGAATTTCAGTCCAACATAACCTGGAGCCACATATTCATGAGACGGAGGCAAACTGCCATCTCCTCTCTGAGACCCAGCAGCCGGCGTTTGGACCTGGAGAAGATAATGTTGCTGATGATGGACCGTAATCACGTGATTCCAGTCCGCCGCGACGCTAAATTAGGTCTCGGTGAAAATGAATTGGTCTGTCAGATTAATACATGGTCATTAAATACAGGGCTGAAATCACACTGAGGCTGTCTCACTGAGACGCCATCAACGCACGTTACCTTCTGCAGGAACAGCACCAGGATGGGGATGAGCGCGGCTCGCTCCTGCTCCAGGGTGAAGAGGGACCGCGGCGTTCGGACAAACAGCTTGGTGTGACCGTACGCCACGTCGTCCTGGAAACCGTGCTGGATGACGATGGCCTCCACGGCCTCCCTGTCTGAGCCCATCAGGTGGTTGGGCCAGGTGTACTCGCAGGTCATCTTATACCTGCAGAACGTTCAGGAGGGTGAGATTCAGGATCTCTGTCTTTGGTTATAAAGGTAACAGATGCTACAAATACTTGTTGAGTAAGTGGTTTTATTTTAAAGGGCATGCCACCATTTTTAGACATTGTAATTGGGTTGTGTGTTATGGGATGTATAACTAACTAATGAGGGTGTAAAAGTTAGAGTTATCTCACGCTCGTGTGCATATTAACACCAAAAATATTTCATTATGTCACAAGTGAAACGTTTCTCAGTCTCTCATACCGCTGCAGGAAGCGATCGTACGGCTGCCTGTAGGCGAAGCCCGCCCTGCGGACCATCACATTCTCCAGCAGACCAAGGTACGCCACCTGGTGTTGGCAGCGGGCTTCGTCGAATATCACCGGCGACTTCATCTCGTTGGGCTTTATGCATCGCACATAGTACGGCTCCTGAAAGACAGAACAAGAGCGGTGCCACACAACTCAGCAAGAACACAGAGCACACGCTCATCCAGCACATCAACCATGGGGTGGGCAGAGCTGGGAACAGGTGAACCGCGGCGGAGGAAGAATTCCAGTGTGAGGTGGTAAAAAAACATTTCCTTTCTTTTTACCTCCGCCACACCAAGACGTGACAGTGCAACAGCCTGACAGGCAGCAGGTCATCCCCGAAATAACAGCAGGAAATGTCAGACTTCAGCCTGTGAGATGAGGCCAGGAGAGGTGAGCGGCGCATCACCTCCTCCTCACCCACCACACACACACTGCACACTGCTATGAATGACTGGATCCTCCTGGACAGTTTGCCATCCATGCATGTTAACGTGCCACCCTCGCACAAACACGCCAGAGGGCCTCAGAATAGCTCGTGACTCATACGGGCTTTACAGGGACCAGATCAGCTGATACTGGTGCAAAGCATCCTGTTGATTATCGCATGCAGAGTAAACATCTTCAAACAGTGACGAGAAAAAATCTTTTGATTTCGACGACTCGCACAGCCATGAGAGTGAAATCATTAATAATGATTAATAATGACATATTAATTAAGTAGGTTTAAGTGTTATGAAATGTAAATATGAATAGGGAACGGACTAAAATCTATTTAAAATGCAATTAAGAATCAAAACCAAATTTATGTTGTTAAACATAAGGTTTGAGCACAGAATCACAAAGGACATCTGCAGCTTCTCCTGTGAGACACACGGGGGGACAGGAAGTCCATCATGAGCCAAACCCACTGACCTTGCAGGCCAGTTTATCCACCAAGGACACAATGGAGTTTTTGAAGAGGGTGCCGGCAGTCAGAGGTCGCTTGGTGACCTCTGTGATGCTCAGCCGACCATCTGGCCACATCTCCTTCAGGACTGGGTTGGAACTACAGAGAGAGAGAAAAAATATGTATATATACACACACACACACACACACATATGTCAAGAATAACAAGATGTTGGGAAAAAATTAAAAAGTCAGTGCTATGTTCAGCACCTGTTGTACATGAGACGCTTGAAATCTTGGAAAAGCAGGTCCTTGTTTTTGTCCAGAAAGCCCTCGACAGAATATCTGTAACCGACAACAAGGGGAAAACAGTGAGTGCAATCAAATGTAAACTGGACAAAAGTAGTTCAAAAGAAGGCGGGAGGTCGCACCGAGGAGCCCGGGGAGGAAATTAGTGGTGTCAGGGTGTAATGAGTCAGAAAGTAACACTATTAGAACCCTATGAGGGACTCCACTGTGCTCCAGTCATTCACCCTCCTCAGGCCAGAGGATTAGAACAGCACCCACGCTGCTTAGACAATTGACACGTCAGGACCATGGTTAAATCGGTCTAGCACATGTTTGTCTGTCCCTGTCTGTCACATCTGGAAACGCAGAGACGCAAGGACAGGGATGGGACGCTGGAGGGAACAGGACATGCAGGACGGGGACGGACGCATGCAGAGATAAAGGCAGAGGCTCTCCAGAGACAGGAGGGTGATTTGATAGTAGGCTCGTGTTAAGGTCAAGGTCACTCACACAGCCAGGTGACACAAATACATGTTGTGCAGTAAGGGGCGATGATACACTGCATCAGACGAACGCACAAAGTGCTGCGTGTGCAAAGTGAAACGCTGCAGGGACTTTAACATGTGGGGAGCTGAGAGAGAGAGAGAGAGAGAGGTAAGGGTTGCAGTGCAGGAGGAGGAGGGAGAGAATGAGGAAAGAAAGGATGAGGAAAGAAAAAGGAAGAGGAGGGAGAGAAGTAGGTCAAAGCTTGTGATGGTGGTGGTTTGGTGAGAGGAGGGGGAGGAGAAGAGTATATTTAGCCAGAGTACCGATAGACGTGCATGGGGTGACAGGGGACGGGATGATGGGACAGGGGGTGATGGGAGCCAGTGGCACCAGGAATCACATAGAGAGCCGCACATCTGTCACAGCCTGTCATCTTAACGGTAAGGGTTGCAGTGCAGCAGGAGGAGGGAGAGAATGAGGAAAGAAAGGATGGGGAAAGAAAAAGGAAGAGGAGGGAGAGAAGTAGGTCAAAGCTTGTGATGGTGGTGGTTTGGTGAGAGGAGGGGGAGGAGAAGAGTATATTTAGCCAGAGTACCGATAGACGTGCATGGGGTGACGGGACAGGGGATGATGGGACAGGGGATGATGGGACAGGGGGTGACGGGACAGAGGATGACGGGACAGGGGATGACGGGACAGGGGGTGACGGGACAGGGGACAGGGGATGATGGGACAGGGGACAGGGGATGACGGGACAGGGGGTGATGGGACAGGGGGTGACGGGACAGGGGATGATGGGACAGGGGATGATGGGATGATGGGACAGGGGACAGGGGATGACGGGACAGGGGGTGATGGGACAGGGGGTGACGGGACAGGGGATGATGGGACAGGGGATGATGAGACAGGGGGTGACGGGACAGGGGATGATGGGACAGGGAATGATGGGACAGGGGATGATGGGACAGGGGGTGATGGGAGCCAGTGGCACCAGGAATCACATAGAGAGCCGCACATCTGTCACAGCCTGTCATCTTAACACTGGCAGTGGTGGAATTACAACAACAAGACACAAAAACATCTACACACCTGATTATTTTGGTCAATGGAAACAAGTTGTAAACACAACACTGAACATCTCTGAACATCTCATGTCATGAACGTGGTCCAATCGCTTGTGGCAAGTGAACTCATCAAATATTTAATGTCTGCCTCTACAATGTGATCATTTTACACAGAAAAACAACAACACAGAAATCAATACAGTATCACAGTATTATATATTATAACAGTATCATTTTCATAAATAAAATGTATAGTTCATCACCTACTATGACACATGCATAAGAAACCATGCACCTCGCTATCAGCAGAAAATAATACACAGACGTCTTAAGTCTGCGCACGTGAAAACCACTACTTCTGTGCATTCGCTGAATAATCTCAGTTGATTTCTGGTCGATTTAAACTAAAACGTTTCCATATTGACCCTTTAATAGGATTATAATACCTTACATGTTTGTAATCGGCCACCCGGGCCTGAGCTGGAGCAAAGTAACAGAGTGACTCACGTGACGTCTCCTGCATAGTGGTGAATACGGAAGTGTTTCTTAAAGTCCATGGTTTTGTCGGTGGGGCTGAGCTGGGAATGGCAGAGGTCAGAGGTCAGTGTGAGCTCAGAGGAAACAACAGAGCAAACTGAACATTACAAACATTTACAGTCGACAGATAGGTGTCAGCTTCAGGAGGAGGGGAACTTTGTTGTTTGAAAAGCATTATGATGTCAACAAGTTGGAAAGCAAAACAGAGAAACTGTGCCCTCTACTGGCATAAACTCAAAACTGCATCTGTCAAAGTGTGTGTGTTTTTATTCTTTATTCTATTTTCTTTAAATACCAAACTATAAACCTATTAAATTCATTGTTCCGTTTTATATTTGCTCTAAAATCACATTATTTCCCGTCTATTTACTGGTTATATGAACAATAGATTATAGAATCTACAATTATCACAGTGGACAAAACAACTTTTGTGTTTGTGTTTACAATAAAAATATTTAGAGATTGAAACAAATCCAGTTTGTCTCAGAATAACGACTACAACTCGGTTTGGCTGGAAATATTTCTTCCCCTTTGTTTTTGTGTTTTTGTTTTGTTGTCGCAGTTCCTGTAAGTCTGCGGAGGATATGTCGACAACACAACAACGACATCACCATTTCCTGCTAAATCAGACATACTGCCTTTTTTTTAAAACATTAACACCGATGTTTCTTGGCGACGCGCCGATCAGGTAAAGTCGTGTGTGCTGTGTTGTGACGGAGTGGGAACGACAGAGTTGTGTGGTGAGAGGAGATGAGGCCTGACGGCTCATGTTGAGATCTGTCCTCACCTTGCGGGAGGTGTAGTGTGGGTGCTGGGCCAACTTTGTGTCCATGCTGTCCAGGCAGACCGTGTCGGTGACGTTACCCGCAGTGAGACAGGCCTCGTCCAAAATGGAGATGATGCCCTTGTGCGGCTGCTCCACCAGATCGACAATGATCTGGTTGTTGAAGTAATCGATCTGTGTGAACAGCAGCAGATTGACGATTATGGATCAAATGTTTATTCCTGTCACTTGGAGTGAGTTTGTGTTCTCGTGTGTGTCTTAACAGCGTGTGTGTGCAGGCACTGTGCATCTGGCTTTGCGCCATGTGCATGCCTGTACAATCACCATGTGTGTGTGTGTGTGTGTGTGTGTGTAAATGACACTGTGGTGCTTCACTTGTGTAGTGTAATATTAAATATCACCATTAGTCATGCATTGGAACAACTTTTTCTTTGTTTGTTTGTTTGCTCCGAGCAGTAAGTTGTGTTGTGTTGTCCTCCTCTCGTGTTGTGTGTTACTGTTTGTGTTTGTTTCTCACGTGTTGCCAGGTGACGCCCTCTCGGTGATATTCGCCTTGTTCCTGCTGGAGGATCAGCTCGATGAAAAGCTGCTGCAGCTTCTCGTTGCAGTAGTTGATGCAGAATTGTTCGAAACTGGGGAATAAAAAAAACAAAACAACAACAGGCGCTTGAGTGATGTAACCGACAACGACCTGCGTTTTTCACGCAATCAATGGCACCGACCTGTTGTTCTCAAAGATCTCGAAGCCGTAGATGTCCAGCACTCCAATGACAGTGTTTTTCCCATGAAGCACTGGGTTGTAGTCTTTCACCTCGATGACACTGTTGATGCGACCAACGATCCAGCCAAACAGTCTTTCATACAGAGCCTGCAAAAAAAGGAGAGACGAGTGTGTGTCCAACAGAGTCGCACATTAAAATGATGACAACGTGTTACACTGATGATTTTTTTTTTTAAATTAACATAAACAAGTAATCAGTACTTTGGCAAAGGCGTCTCGTCCGAAGCAGGCCTGCTGCTCCGTGTGACCCTTCTCGATGACCTCGCCGCCCCCAGTGGCCACGGTCCGGTACAGCAGGCTCTTGCTGACGCTCTCTGGATCTGTGGACGTCAGCTCAGAGATGTGGCTCACAGCTTCTCGTCCCAGGATCTGGACACTTTCGCCGTCACTCTCAAAGTGCACATCACCCTGAAAGAAACATGACCCCGTTACGTCTCCAATTCAAATAATCTGACTCTTATGCACAGGGACTGAAGCTCACCAGCAGGAGAATGGAGGCGAGGACCTGATAAACCGAGCTGATCTCCTCCTTTGTGAAGCCGATGACGCCCAGAGCGCTCATCACCGCTTTGTGGCTTGAGCGATCGTTGTTGGAGGTCTGAAGAAACAAGGATTTTCTTTTGTTTTTTTTTTATTTATCAGAAAAGGTTTGTGAGTAAAAGCAGTTTATTGCTATTCTGCTTCAACTGATGCTTCAAAGTTACATTTTTCATGCATCACTATCTGTTTCTTCATTAGGTTACATTCCTATTTTGAAAACAACAAAAAGCAGGTACAGTTGAGGAACTCACAGCTGTTGCAGCGCCCTCTTTGGTGTACGTGTAACGAGCAGGATCATTTTGCAGGTGGAACGACGTCAGCATTTCATCCGAGCCTCCACGCAACAACTATCCAAACACAATAAATACACAGCAGCATGTTTATGTTGTTGTGCACGAGTTAGTGGGGAGTTCATCACAGAGCATCGTGTGTTTTGTCGCTGCTGCAGCGGCAGCAGCACACATCAGACTGTACCTGGTAGAAGGAGTGGAAGTTCCTCTCCCCCTCCTGCTGCTGGACCACTCTGGACTTGACAGGACGAAAGAGGACAGAGGTCAGAGGTCAGATGGGGGTGATTTGGTGCAACAGAGGACAAAGCAAGTTTTCAATACACTGGACTCAAAATGCAACTTGCAACAAGGAATCAACTGTATCATTTGCAAATGAATGAATACTGAACATCGATGCACAATAAAAGCTTGTTCCACACAACACAGCTTAGAAATAGCGCGGTTATTTCTGCCCTCTGAGACTGAATCACGGCTCCATCGCTCACGCCGGCTCGGGGCGCCAGACGGTTCTTCAGCAGAGAGAGAATAAATGCAGCAGCAGCAGCAGCAGCATGTACCCCCAGGTGAGCCATTCATTAACACGCAGCAGCCACACACCCTCTTCACAGACACGTCTATTCATGGATGTTCCCTCGCGCCTCTTTTTCACCACCTCCTGAAACATTCATGTTCAGGAGGAAAGATGTAATTAAAAAAAAAAAAAAGAGCAGAAGCGTCCAGTGAAGGTCGGCTGCTCTGTAGGTCCCAGAGGTGCACATGGCTCTTTGGTTTTCATGATGATCGGAGCTGTGGAGGTCTCCGGGCTGCAGTCAACCATCTCCCCTCACCTTCTCCAGCAGGTAGTTGTTGATGTGTCCTCCAGTGGGATCGCCGTTGAAGTTGAAGTTGATGTCCATGTACTTGCCGAAGCGGCTGGAGTTGTCATTGCGATTTGTCTTGGCGTTCCCAAAGGCCTCCAGCACACAGTTGGACTTGAGCAGCACATTCTTCACGCTGGTTTATCACCCGTCGTGGAAACCATTGATGGAAACACGTGAGAAGAAAACAGCCATGAAGGAGGCGAGAATGGACTCAGGAGGAATAGATGATGATTTATAACATCAAATTCTCATGATCCAATTATTTACTCGTATTGGACTTTCAGTTTCGTACGTAATGTATGAGGTTGTGTTACAGAACAACATGACCTCTCACCTCTCGACCTCTGCCCTCTGACTGGGGTTTGTGATGGCTGCTATATACTGCATGATGTATTTACTGGCTTCTGTTTTTCCTGCACCACTTTCTCCTGAAGCAGGACAAACGCACCCCAACACAATTTCACATGTCATGTGTAAATATAGACATATTTATATATATATACTGTATATATGACTTAAACAGATACTAAGTGTGGACCTGATATGACGATGCAGGTATCTTTGGCCCTTCTCTTCATGGCCTTGTAGGCAGCGTCCGCCACTGCGTACAGGTGAGGTGGGTTCTCGTACAGCTCGCGGCCCCGATACGCATCAATGGTCTCTTTGCCATAACTGTCCATTTGTCTGTACGGGTTAACAGACACCACCACTTCTCCGATGAAGGTGTAAATGCGACCTTTCTCAAACCTGCGCACACAAAGGAAATATGAGTTAATGATCTATGATGACTTAAAGCTCCCGTTATCCAAACTGTACAAAGCTCACTTACATGCTGTGTAGGCAAATAGATATTCTAAATGTATGTAATGTTTTTATGCATGGGGAAAAAGCAGTTTCCCATGATGCGTTCACACCACTCATTACATGAAAACCCTCAAGAGAACAGTTCCAGGAAGACCATGCAACAATGTCATATGTCACTGACAGGAAGTGACACAAGTGTGTACACTGGAAGCAGGAAATGAAACTTGTGGTTCAAAGGGCGTCGCAGCCTGGTGTAACCTCTTTTGGTCTTAGTTGATCTGGTAGGATTAAAAATGTTGTGTCACAAGTGTCATTAGAGCTGAAAACGACGTTCGGGCCAATGTGAAAATGTTACATTAACGTATCAGCTGTTGTGTTTGTTTGTATCTTAGACGCTTGAACTTTGACAAGCTCGAGTGACAAATGGTGCTCGATGCCCGGGGCAATGAGGTGATGACCAAAACAACCACGAGTTTATTCCTCAATTCTGAGGATCAGTAGGAAAAACTCATTTTAAAAAACTGAATCCTGTTTGTTTTTGCCTCTTTTCTATTTCACCTCTTAACGACCTTTCGATTTTTGAGATCAAATCATCAACATAATGAGACAAAGCCTGATACGTTCCTCATTTGAACCTATAACCTATTAAAGAAGTGTGACATTTTCCTTCATTCATCTCTGACACGCAGCTGCAGCCAAACCTCCTCCGCTCACTCTGACGGTATCTCAGGCCTTACCTCAGCTTCAGGTTCTCCATGAACTGCTCCATCGTCACCTCATCCAGGAGCACAAAGTCCGACTTCCCGAACTCCAGGCCCTCCAGCTCCGCCATACCTGCCTTTAACCAGACAGACAGCCGCGGATGAAAGACACACAGACGCAGAGGAACAGAGAGCAGCACGAAGCCGAAGAAAGAGAAGTATGTTCGACTTCTGTGGCCCGGCAGTCAACACTCTGTGTGTGTGTGTGTCAGTGTGTGTGTGTGTGTGTGTACGCGTTGTGGGCGTGCTGTGCTCTTTGGTGCAATCGAGGGTGTGCTGAGTTCAGTCACAGAGCTGTGGTCTACAAGCTACAGCACGTCACCCTGTCAGTCAGCCTATGCAAAAAAAAAAAAAAGGATATAAAAGGTAGTAGGCTATCTTTAAAAGTGCACACCACTTCTGCATCCTGTCTCTTTCTTCCTGCCGCAAAGTCCTCGATACTGTCACTGAACACAGCCTGACTCTCACACCAGTGTGTGTGTGTGTGCGTTTTGTGTATCTTTTCCTCCCAGACACAAGAACCTTGCAAATTTGGGAAAAGGCCTTAATTTCCTGGGAAGGACTGGACGACGTGTACGTACATCTACGTAGCTTAAAAAAAAAACATCTCTCTGATGCTGGAAGTATTTCATAACACACATGTTTAGTGTGTAGAGGTGTGTGTGTTAGATTCAGGGTGAGATCATGAATTCTGACAAGTGCTCTCATGTCTCCTGAAGGCCTCATGTGTGTGTGTGTGTGTGTACGCGTTGTGGGCGTGCTGTGCTCTTTGGTGCAATCGAGGGTGTGCTGAGTTCAGTCACAGAGCTGTGGTCTACAAGCTACAGCACGTCACCCTGTCAGTCAGCCTATGCAAAAAAAAAAAAAAAAAGGATATAAAAGGTAGTAGGCTATCTTTAAAAGTGCACACCACTTCTGCATCCTGTCTCTTTCTTCCTGCCACAAAGTCCTCGATACTGTCACTGAACACAGCCTGACTCACACCAGTGTGTGTGTGTGTGCGTTTTGTGTATCTTTTCCTCCCAGACACAAGAACCTTGCAAATTTGGGAAAAGGCCTTAATCTCCTGGGAAGGACTGGACGACGTGTACGTACGTCTACGTAGCTTAAAAAAAAAAAAAAACCATCTCTCTGATGCTGGAAGTATTTCATAACACACATGTTTAGTGTGTAGAGGTGTGTGTGTTAGATTCAGGGTGAGATCATGAATTCTGACAAGTGCTCTCATGTCTCCTGAAGGCCTCATCTGCACTTCATCAGCTGCACAAGAACATCAAGTCCAACATCCACCGCGTTGTTTGCTCTTCCTCACCAGATCCTCATCAGCCTTCATCACTTCCTCTATCATCACAGGTTCCCGTCGCGCCACCTCTCGCTTCTGTTTGTCTCCACCTAGATGTTCGACTCCGGCGTTACAACTTTAATAGACGTGCACCCGCCACAATAGCGACCACTGACGAGCCGTCAAATCACATCGTCTTTTAATGGTCGTTTGTTAGTATTTTAATGGTCGTTAGTATTAGTTTGTATTATTCATCAGAAATTAAATTTCACACTTCAGCAAGAGACATTTGAAAGAACTGGCTAATAAGTTGACCTGGTCTATTTGATCTAGTATTAAAGTCTAATCTCTGTAAATCATTTGGTCCTACTTTATTGCGTTATATACATTATATCATTGTATTAGCTTATATAATTCTTAGACCTTTTTAACTTCTGTCTTTGGTAAATAAGTAACATTAGCATTGCGTCTCTTGAACAAAGCTTTTGGGCTGTTCAGCTTCACTTTGACCTGGAGCGACCTGTAACTTCCTGTATGGGTTAGTGTGGTAACCTGCAGCTCCAGCAGGAGGCTGCTGAAGGATGAACACCCCCCCCCTCGTCCTCTTGGACGTCACCTCTGCCGTCCTGCCTGCACGCTGGGACTGATCCCCAGCAGCTTCTGCTGTAACTCATAGCTCTCTTCAGACGGACCAATGAGGTGGAGTCTGTCGTTCCGTCCCCATACGAGCACCGACTTGTAAATGTTGTTGTTTTTCTGAATTCTCTCTAAAAGACCCCGGCCTTCGTGGTTCACGTCCGTCCAATCAACGTCCTGTGTGCGCAGTGTTTTGCTGAGCTCGTCTAAAAGCATCTGTAGGTCCCTGGCTGCTGTCCTTGCACTCTTCCCCTGGAACGAGATGCTACAACTATCTCCAATCTCACGCACCACGATCTGAACGCCGTGCTTCTCCCGGATTGTGTCCAAGTCTTTTTTGCGGAGCCACTCTGCGTACCTGTAGACGTCTGCATCGACCATGAAGGAACCACACCTGAACGCAGCAGGCTGATCTGCTCCAGGTGAGAAAGACGCTTTGTATCCAGAAGAAGTTGGATGACTGTTGGAGGTGTTTGGCGCCTGCGATGTTGAGGTGCTGGATGAGGATGGAGACATGCTCTGAGGCTTGTCTCTGGACTCTAACCCGCCTCGCTTTCCATCTGACAGCGGGCTGCTGGTGTCATATTTACAGGTGGCTCCAGAAGAAGCGGCGTGGACCGGTGAGGATGGACGTGGCGCCATCTGGGTCTGGTTTTGAGAATGGAGAATTTGCTCCAAATGGGCCTTGACGGCTTTGAGCTTCAAAAAGGAACCTTTGACACGAACCTGGTGTCTGCTCAGGTCTCTCACCGCAAAGTTGTGTGACCTGAGGAGTGCGCGAACGTGTGCCTTGTCCTGGAAATCAGCCAAATGAACCGTCGCCTCCACGGTGAAATCCATCTGAGAAAGACAAACACGGATTTATGAGGAACATTGGTTAAATGGTTCCGAGTCAGAAGAGATGACATTAACGTGGCTTCACCTCTGCCTCCTGTCTCCTCCAGGTGATGATCGAGGTCCAGATCCTTCAGCTCCTCCTCACCTCAGGTGTTTCAGCAGAGATCCTGACAGCTGCTCAAACATCTGGCCACTGCAGACCTCGACGTGTGTCCACCTGTACAATCACAACAGAACACACGTTCTACAGCCTCCGTTTCACCGAAAGTGAAAGTGATACATCTGGTTCGTTTTTTGACTTTTGTCACACGGTAACGTGCGGGAAAATAAAATTAAGTCTCGTGAGAGCACGTGAACGCACCGTAAAAAAACCCACAGTGAATCAAAACAAGTTATGAAAATAACTTTCTAAAGCGAAACAACCAACAAACGGTTTAGAATTCATGAATCGACTCCGTCATGTTTTCATTATGTGCGATCACACAACAGCAACATCATCACAGTAACTTGTGTCACTTACTTTCTGTACTCACTAATTCGACCTTTCCTCTGCGTGCGTTTATTAAAGCCGAAGTGACGACGTCACATCCGGTCCGCGTCATTTAACTTCAAAGTAAAATGACATTCATACGTGTACAGACGTAAACCATTACCGTCACTGTTAGTGGCTTTAGTCTCACATTAACTTTTTCAAAGACAAACCCGTGAAATATTTTTATATAAAAAAGTCTATGCGAGTGACAGTTGTATACACCTGCAGGTAATAACTGCAATACACAAATCATAGTAACATTACTGTGTTTATTGTTTTTATTGCACCTTAAACTGTTCCTGTAATAAGAACCAAGGCAGGACTGCATTACATTCGTTTATTTTATTTTAATGGTACATGGGACAAGACAGAGGGCTACAATTACACAAAAAACAGCGTTTGTGAATAATTTGTGTTTCTATAAACTGGGGGGGGGAAAAGACTGGTGTTTTGACCTGGTTTGTGGAAACGAGATTTTTCACCAATCGCACATTATTCACTCCTCATTCAGGCACAGTGAAGTGCTGGAAATGTGAACATAGATAATGGTGCACTTCCCACCATTTGTCAGCAGGGGTCATTAATGGTTCGACGATTTCTTGGCCTCTTTGCCTCACATGCTGCAGGTCGCATACTCTGCAGCCAAACTACTGACACGCTGTCAAGCATTCATCTTAATGAATTCATCGGGTTTTCCATAGGATGATAAGCTGCAGCCTTGTGCTTTGGTTTGAGTCTGGAGTCTTCTGCCTGCTCCGATGTCCTGTGCAAAAACAAAGCAATCAATCAATTTATGACTTCAAAAAAACAGTATTTGTTAATACAGCAATTTAAGCTTTTTCAATCAACAATCATTAACATCTCAGTCAGTTGGACATAGATTTTTATTTCTGTTCAACACCTGTTAAATAAATTCTAAATGAAAATGTCATGCTTTTTTGTAAACTACTAACATAGTGCTTCCTGAACCTTTGAGTCCAGGTATCTCCTGATGACCAAACTTTTGACCATGCAGACAGGTCCTGAAAATCTGTAGGGAAAAAATAAAAATGTATCTTACAGCTTTGCTACAGGAAAGAGACTTTAGTTCATCTATGGAAGCAGCATTTATATACAAATACTTGTATATAAAAAGAGTTAACAATTCTCCCATCATTATTGTTCAAGTCTAGTGAGAAGGAATAAAAGAATAATTCATCTTACACTCGTAACAGTTTGTCTGAGGTTTACCTATAACCCTGTTGTGAAGGGACACATCAGGGCCTCAAACAGCCTCAAAGATCTCTCTAGCAGACACTACAGGAAAGGACAGAGCCACTATAGACTCGGCCTTGCCGGAGTCTGCACAAGACATACAGCCTTATGTTTCAAAAAAAAAAAAAAACATATATGGACACACAGCACAACACAACTTACAAGACTTTTGTGGCTAAATTTTTTATTTTATTTCTAAATAAACCAAAAAATAAGATGAAATCAGATTGACAAGTAGGAGGGTCACGACAGAGGCTCAATTACAAATAACTAAAAAGATTTTCAACTATCAAGACATTTTCTTATAAAATCCCATCTAAAAACCCCACAAACCTGCTTTTTTTTGTCTTGTCAAACTCCGATGCGAGTACCACATGTGAGTCAGTCAGGAGCTCTGTGCAGAGCACGGACTGGCGTCATTTCAGCAGCCCTGCATACACAGCAATTTACATTTGATAAAATATAACTCAAAAATTATCCTCTCTTAATGACGTGTAACATTCAGTATTATCAGCATACAGTAAATACTCCAACAGTTACTCTGCTGTAAACCCAAAAAACTACAAACATCTTTGCAGCCTAATCGGCATCTCAATGCAATTTACATCACAACACAGCACCACAATTTAATGCTAATCCACTAAAATTGTGCAGTTTAAACAAAGGAAAGAGAGAAAACTTGATATGAAACTACTACACAGGTTTAAATAATACTCAAAAAAGTCTGTTTACATATTTAATGCCTGACAGTTTGTCTGAGGTTTACCTATAACCCTGGTGTGAAGGGTCACAGCAGGGCCTCAAACAGCCTCAGTCATCTCTCTAGCAGACACTAAAGGAAAGGACAGAGCCACTATAGACTCGGCCTCGCTGGAAACGTCTGCACTAACATGCATTTACCCTGAACTGACGAAAATTAGCCAAGCAGCTAATACACTGCATGGTAGCACTTTTTTCTCCGTTAGCCACATGCTAGCCCAAACGCTTCACATCAAATTCACACAAACTAATAAAATTCTGCTGCTGCCACAGTGACAATAGTGTAATAAAGGATAAAGACAAACCTTTTCATGAGTAACGCGGAAGTTGTGCACATCTTCAGTCTGTAAACAAGATAGAAACAGACCGTTTCAAAAGCCACCATGTTGGAGACAGTACCGGCAGAAGGGTAGCACATTAGCAGTTCTGAAAACTTGTCCTCAACAAGAACCACACTTCAATAACAATGTTTGCCGACTAAACAGTTTCAATATGTCAGGAAGTTTTAAAGTTTTACATTTTGACAAAGATGGAAGCGGATTAAAACTACTTACTTTCGCGTTCACCCGCCATGTTCGAATGGACGTCTCACCGGAAAGGACGTCATTACGTATTTGTACGCGGTCGACCAGAAGGGGGCAGTAACGCTGTAAATACGGCTGCCGGATGTTTGACTCAGTTATTTTCCCTCCATAAATAAACACTGGTCAAACGAATGACAAATAAAATGTTAGGGTAGATGGAATAAAAACAAACAAGTCATTTAAATCCCAATTCAAACGAGTGGTTACTTAATGTTAATTAGAAAGGGATGAAGGAAAATAAGGACATTTATGAATGGGGCAAACTATATGTAAATACTGTACATATACAAATACTGTTGTTATAAAGGTTCGCCATATTATTAGCTTTGTATTTACTAAGACTGCTTATATATGTGTGTGTCTGTCTGTGTGTGTGTGATCCTAATCATGGGACATAGCCCTGCATTCTTAAAATATTTTGTGACAGGATTTAAAAACTTGATCTTTCTGAATGGAAACATTTAATAAGGAAACAAATTCTACGAATCTGTTATTTATTGTACAGATTATTAAACGCTGTGAGGCAAATAGTTACTTGTAACTATTATATTTGATTTGAATATTTCAGTCGCCGCCACAGAATATTCTGAATGTAAGAGGACTTTTGTAACCCATTGGACTGCCATTTGGTTGTAGGTGTTGGCAGCTCCACAAGGAGGATGCTCGTGGTCGATGACTCAGACCACACTGCTGTTCAACAATACAACCCTCACTTCTTTTTGGTCATCTGTTGTGGCCTCCACCACCAGCAGATCCTGGGATGAATCTCAGCATTGTTTGCCTGATCGGATGATGACTACTCACACAGCAGACATGGTTGGCATTATAAAGCCTCCAAACTGACAACCTGTGTTTACACAATAAAACCTGAGCTCTTTCACTCTGGTTTTACTCCTTTTAGTTTATTTTTCATTTAAAATTACAATAACTCAAATGACTGGCGAGGTTAGACTTGAAGCAAATATAAAGAGATGGGCCCGACTGGAGAAACGACTCCATCACCAAACAAGACCGGCCTCTCCACCAGAAGACAGCAAGAGCTGTCAGCTCCATAGTAAGAGCCCTTTCCCTCAGACTCACCTGAAGGTCATGTCAGATACTCTGATTCCAGATGTTACACGTGTTCCCATCCACCTTTTGAGTAATTCCTGCAAAATGTACAGTATATGCAGTGCACAACAAGGCTGCCGCATAATTTGTTTATGCTTAAAACAAATGACTTAAGTGACAGTTATGTAAGCAGCATTAGAACATAGTGAGCTGGCATGTGAATAATGCCTTTGTGCGAATGTGGGCGTGTGCCGAGTCCTCCTGTCAGCTGACCAGCATTGCTGAGCTGCAGGAGATGCCACCTTGTCTGAGAGACTGTCGCAGTTAATGATTCACACTGAGATCTAACACTTCTTTTCACTGTTAATTGTTCATTAGGTACTAATTAGATGCTCATCATGTGCTCCTCAGATCCTCAGGTGACAGATTTTGGTCCAACCTATGATTAATCAATTCTGAAACATAACAAAACATAAATGAGCATTTTGCATATTTCACTAAGACGGGACTTGAAAAAAAAAAACTCTTTCCCACCACAGACAGAGACCTGGACACTTGGATATGCACCAGCTGCATGTGTGTATGTGGCTGTTGTGCAGAGGATGGATCATACACTAAGAAGTTTTCCAGCGGACGATTTTTCCACCGCACCGACTGACCGACCGACTGACTCAGCTGCTTAACGCTGCACCAGACCTGAAACCGGATGTTGCCTCTGAGTCAGAACCCTCATTTTTTTATTCTCTCCATCTCCCACCACTCCTCTTCCTCCTGCGTACCCTTATACATCCACCTCTCACCACAGTCATGCCATGTACATCAACCTAACCAGCTCCCCCTGTCTCTTTTCCCTCTCAGTGGCACTATGGAGAGTTTAATCCAGGTTATTTCAGGATGGCAGATCCCTCTCTAATAGCCTTATCACACAACTGTGTCGCAGCATCATGACGCTGCAGGTACTCTCAGTGAAGTTCACCTTGCAGCGTCATATCTGCCGATCGGAGTCAGAAAACATAAGTAGTTTCTATCTGGGAGACGCGTGTCCTGCACATGAGACTTTGTGTAGCATTACTCAGCAGGACGCTGAGCTCACACTGGCTCCTGCACGCTGTGTTTGGATTTCACAACCGACAGTACTGGAAAACGGGTTACTCACGCATGTTTACTGTACAAACAGATCAAAATGTTTTGTTCTGAAAAGCTAAAACAAAAAACAGGAACAGGTTGCATAAAGTGATAAGATTATTTTTATGATGAGCAACAGAAGTTATATTGGGGCTTACATACCGGAGCATACTCTACCTGGCGACACATATTCACTCTATCATGTTTTATTGCGATTCCACTTTGTTGTGAAACCCAGTCCATAAAAATACCAGAGCCACATCAAATATTTCCAGCGGCTGACAGCGAAGGTTGTCACGTTAGTTTTTTTCCACTTAGGGACAAAAGAGAATTGTGAGTTTTTGTCACATGCAGGCACCATGCGACTGCAAGAGACAGAGTGACTGATGCATCTGAGCATGTGGAAATATCCCCAGGTCACACGGGGCCTTTTTATCAACCTGCGGCCGACACACAAACCCAACTACCCAACGTCTGTTTTGTAACCCGGACATTAAACAACCTCACAGGGCTACCTTACAACCTACTACCCAAACAGGAAGTTTGACATGTTATGAAACACACTTTTCATGATGTACCTGACACCTTGTTATCACCAAGTTACTGATGATCCTGGTAGCTAGTTCCTCTTGTGAGGAATTTCCTTTAATGAGGCGGTTGGTAAAATCCTCGTGTCTTGAAATGACAACAGGGTGTGTGAATCTGACTAAAACAGCATAACGTGGCCACAGAACCAGTTTGATTTCATCCCATCCTTCATCAGCCTTAGGCGAGAATGTTTATTGACTTTAAACTTCTGGTTCCAGGTTCAACACAAACATATCAGCTGCTTCATCTCTGCATTAGAAATCCACCCTGTTTGCTGGCTCACTCTTGAATCTTCCTCATCAGCGGCTGCAGCCTGGCAGATTCTGCTGAGGAACACCGGTGTGGATCAGAGGCCTGATTTGATTGCTGAAGTGATTATCCCTCCCTCACATAGGCAGTAATTGTGAAGTAGATGTGAGGAGGCAGACTAGTTTGGTGAGAGGGAGGAGGTCCAGGACGGAACATGCTGATCTGTCGCTGCTGCTCGTAACAGACGACCTATCACGACCTATGGGAACTGTGCAAACCCACGCCACGGTGTCACTGCATCTCCTGCCAATAGTCACGCCATCGACTGATTAATGGAGCTCATTGTCACATTGTCATCTTTTATTTTAATCTACAAAATCAGGACCTGACAGAAACGGCAATTTTTTTTTTCCTCTCATAGATTTAATCCTGCGTTTCCACCAACCCTCGACACAGTACCATATGTCTGAATGCATCAGTGACTTGATGAGCCCTCATTCTCAAACAAACGTCCTGATCACTGGTACACTGTGATTAACGTCCCCACTGTTAACGAGCTACTGATTACACCGCTGACCTTGCTGGTGGCTGCCACTGGTTTTAAACTTGTCAGTGGCAGCAAGTCACATATGTCAAAGGTCACTCGGTATCACACGAGCTTACTTTGCCTCCACGAGTCAGTCATCTCGATGTACGATTACATCATCAGTTAAATTAAAAATAAATGCAATTAAATGAAATCGCATTAACCATGCCCCCAGAATTTCCTGTGTCTGTGACTGTGCATCTGACATATTAAACATCTCTGTAGAAATTCCCGCTGCAGACCGATCAGCTAACTGCAGTCTACTAATGCAGCCACCATCACAGTCCAGTAAGTTTCCACTCCAGTGGGCTCAGTGATTAGAGCTCTCATTGAGAAAAGAGGGACATGGCTGCAGGGATCTGTCTCTAAGACTATTATCTGCAGCCTAAATCCCAGGATCCTCTGCTAGCCCCAGCTCAACCCAAAACCATCAGGAATATTTAACCAGTGGGAATGAAACGCCGCTGTTGTTTGGACAGTTTAACTATTTCCACTTTGGTGCCTTGTTTTGGTTTTGGAGCTTCATGTTATGCATGAAAACTGGATGAGAACATAAATAATATGACGCATTTTCAATGGTCTGCGATTTCCTTTGACAGCTGTAAATGAACCGTTGACATCTCATAAAACAACATCCTCCATGTGACCGCCATGTGAATTAGCAGTCAGCTATGTGACCTTATTCTGTGTTAGGGGCAGAAAACAGCAGAGGGCAGAGATTAAAAAACATACACAACCTGTTGTCTTCCACTGAACTTTGTTCAGAACCAACAAAAACACAATCAGCACCAGATGTGTGGAGCTGTTCTGGGCGATGAGCTCCTATAATTAACCAGACACACTTGAGTCAAAGCTTATCTGCAGGAGGCAAAGTCCAAATCACCCTCAGTGCTGCTGGGAACCACTGGGCTCCACAGGAAACACGTGTGACATTTATATTCTCAATGGACCATTATTAACAAACACTTAACAAGAACACACGCACACACACACACAGAGGATGAGGTCCACATAAGAACGTCTCATCTTAGACAACAAGTCACACGCAGGGTAACGTTAAGCCGTTCTATGCCACAAAGAGATTGGATTAGATTTCTGCTCCGGCGGTACAGACTGTTTCCGTTTGCCCCGGAACAAATCACAACTTTAATCTCCTGAGGTCTGAGTGCCGACGCTTCAGATTCAACGGAAACGTGAACTGATAAAAAAAAGAAAAAAAAAGATAAAGAGGTAGTTGGTTGAAAGAAATGAAATATGCTCCACAAGTTCCTCCTTGATCTCAGTTTACTGAATCAGGTTAAGCTGTTTTCATTCTCTGTCACACTGAGTACACACACACACACACACACACACACACACACACACACACACATCCATTCCTCTGTTCATTCATTCATGCAGTCAGATTAGTGCTCATGTCCATTAAACCTCTCTGTGCAGCATATTGTGCATCGTGCATCCACACTCCACTGCAGGGTTTTTTTTTATTTCTGAATGATGGTTTTGTCCCTGGATTATTGCACAGAATCACGCTCCGAGGCTCAGCTAATCCTAATTACACACACTCAGGATATACAATCCAACCAGCAACCACTGCCAGCTGTTGAGACAAGCAGAGTACATCAGCCTGTGGCCAACATCAACCTCGTTTTCCTTTGCAATGACAGCGACAGAAAAACCACCAGGAAAATGTGCAGTGAGAGTTTTTTTTTTTTTTTTGAGGCCACATGATGAATGCTGGGTCCATGTACACTGACAATTTGCTCTGGTTTTGGTCTTTACGATTACAAAATTATGAAAATACATCGTTTTCATCATCATGTCTAAAAGTAAACTAAAAACTAAAACTAAACTAAACTAAATATTTTAATATATTAACCTGATGCAGCAGAGTCGTCTTTCAAAGGTCAACGCTATTGGTACATGAATCCTCTGATGAATCCGTGAATCCCTCAGTGACCAACACGCCACCCCGAGTACAAAGGTCAACGGCCAAATCTTTGAACATCAGCATCATGTAAATAATGGAGAGCTATGTTTTTTTTTAATGATCTGTGAAACTGTAAAAACAACACCATGCTGAGAAAATATTTTTTTCCTTGCCCAACATTGACCTGAAGAAACCCGGTTTCCCTGCTTATTACCCATCGTCCACTTCCGTCATACCAGCAGTCCCATGGGTTTGCATTAGAATGAATAAATCAAATAAAGGTTATGGGCCAAGTGCCTCCAGAATAAACCCAGGGTTATATAACTCCCTTGTTGGATATTAGCCTCATTCCACTCATACGGCTCTGTACAATAATGCACTAATGCAATTTTATGGTTCTCATGAGCATGAAAATATGTGCGATATGCGTTGATATAAACAAGAGGGAAACAGGATGAGGAGAAGGTGAGGTCAGGAGTGCCAGTAGTTATACGTCTCCTATGTCTCGGCCTCTGTCATATGATTCTGTAACATCAGGAGCCGAGGCGGTTCATGTCTGCACCAGTGATCGGTTCCCGTGATTTAGCTGAGTGAGCCTCGGCTCTCATGACCGAGCTGTTCAAAGGCCCCTGTAAGGCGCTCAGGGATCAGTTACACGTGCTTTGGACCAAATATTTCAGACAAGACGGGCAAAAATATGTGACTGTTCCAGTATGGTGTGTTTTCAATTTCCTGCTACTATACAGTCTTTCTGTCTTATTATTCCGATTGTGTTTCAATCTCAGTGGCAAAAGTTAAGGGATTTGCCCTTTAAACTATGACCCCAACCCTCAACATCTGGCACCCTTTGTGGTTTGAAACTGGGACATGGGAATGTTAGTTCCTGACGTTATTTAATTTTGTAAATAACCATCTTAACCTCAGTGGCTGGCTGATATAGGGCATATGACATATATACAGTAGCACCATCTATTACAGTTTTTATAGAGTCGCAGTAAATGTTTCACACTGTCGCACAATCTCTGCACCTATTAAACCATGTTTGCACGTTTGAGTTGTACAATATATGTGCCTGCAGCGTACAGTGCCCAGACTGTGGTATGTCACACTGCTTACATCGCAGGACAATTTGTCTCATCTGGACGTTGAGCTATGTTTGGCGTGTCCTTTTGGATGTAGGACAGTTACATGAGCCTATTAACTCATCTCCCCCTTTTACATAAACACACAGCAGTCCGCTTCATGCAGCTGCATCAGGCTGGAACCGGGACACGCAGCAGTGAGCTGCGGTTTCAGGGTGTTGACAGAGTCTCGGTTTGCAGGCTTGGATTGTCAACGTACCTGCAAAAGATACGACATCCCAAACTGGGTCCGGAGCACAGTCAACATGAAAGGCTGTGGAGCATCAGGCTGAGAGAGCAGCAGTGATCTGATTAAGTGAGCCAGCGGCTTTTGCAAAACCGTTGCATCTTCACTTCCTCCACCGGCTGGTTTAAAAGAGTTGCTCTTATCACGAAGGTCATGGGAATCAGAGGAGTGTGTCTGTCACAGGCCTCCAGCTGGGACCATTGTGTCTCTTTGCACAGTGTGAATTCAATGAGTCACGTTCACCAACCACAAAAAAAACAAATAGTCAAAGAGATAAAAGTCTTTTTGTTCTGTGTTGTCTTCTTTGTCTCCTACACCTGGTACCTGTGCAACCCACAATGCAACTTGACTATGGACCAGTCCCAGATATGGGTATTATGCTATATGTTATGTTATTGCTTTAAAGCATTTAAATGAGAGTATTAAATATAATAACGTAATAAATGCAGGCTCAGTAGGCAGAGGAATAAACAGGCCAAACTTTCATCTTCAGAGCAACATGTTCCACTTGTGTGTCAACACTCTGTTGTGCATGTCTGCAAAGCACAACATCTGATAGTGTGCGACCACAGTCTTTGTCGGTGTGTGCCAACAGGGGCTGTGTTACAGCTGGAGGAAGATTATCGTGGAGTCACTCATTCGGCTGGCGTCAGGGCTGCAGATCAACTTAGATTGACCAGGCATATGTTTAAGAGGATTAGGCCTGTGTTGTGGTGTTGTCATTGTGGCACGACTTAGTTTGACTTGTGAATTCCTCCCCTTCGATTCTAAAAACACGCCAGCGTGTCACAAAGATGCAAAATAGCTGGCCACGTTTCAACACGCTCGCTACGTTCACCAGCAGGCGTTTTGTTTTGCTCCGCGGAGCAGCATCGCAGGCAGCTGGGCGAGGCCCGCCGCTCACTTGTTGCGTCAGAGCGATGAATCTGCGCTATTTTTAAACGCCATTGACAAGCCGCAATCACGGTAAACGAGAGGGCGTGGGGGTGCACTGTTAAATTAAGCCCGACTCTCTTTTTTTGGCACATGCAGACAATGTACTGACGTCAACGCAGAGAAAACTTCTGACAGCAGCATTGTTCCTGAGTTTATTCAAAGCCATCACTTTATGTCAAAGGCAGGGATGAATGGCACAAGCTGAGATGCACACGGCTCTTGCGCATCGTCTTGCACTTCCTGTAGCCAAGCACCATGTGAAGACATGAAACCAACAGGTGGGAATTAGCATCCTCTCCTGAACGCACTGCTGTTTACTTGATCAGAGAAACACCGTCCCACGTACGGCAGTGACCCATCACCACCTGTATCTATAAAACCAGAGCTGAAGAAAGGCCGCTCTCGACGGGGAAGGCACGAAGTGGAAAATTCCCACTTCGGTGGCCAAACAAACAGCGTGGGGCCCAAAAGATGCCTGGACAAACTCAGTATTGTTCTGAAGAATAACTGCCTGATCTGAGGAATCCTTGGACACTAGTGGGGAGGGGGGAAGAGAGGGAGCTGCAGCGAAACACTTCTCGACACGAAAACAATCACATTCCTCCAAGAGCGATGGAGAAGATGTGAGAAGGAAACAACATTTTTTTCCACTGTATCCAAATGATTAATAAAATAAAGATCCTTACTGGTTCATTTGACCAAGTGCCCTTTATTAATGTTTAACAAACAGTCAAGGACAAAACATAAAGCTGTTGCATCATACCGTTCATATGATCACACGATGATTAACCCCTAAACCGCTCAGTCTTTAGGCAAAGCTACCGTAATTCACCCTTGACCTTTTCCTGAATCCCACAGTGATCCACAGGAAATATTTCACCCCGTCTGGTAAACAATCTAAAGGTCAATCCCATGTCCTCCTTCATTCCGTAGGTACGTTTCCACTCAGAGTCATGTTTATGGCAACTTTGCAGTAAACCCTTCAACTGCTTCACAAATATAATAAACTATACATAAAACCTTTATTTTGAAATGTTCCACCTTTAACGGTTCACAAGGTCGCTCTAACGATTGTAAACAACACAATGGCTGCTTGTTCTGTTTACCTTTTCTATGTCTGAATCTTCTTTTGTTTTTTTTTCAAAATGGAAGAAAATTCAAAACATTTCATCAAGTTTAATTCCCATCACTCCCATTTTCTGCTGTCCTTTTTTTTTTTTTTTTTGCCCGTGGACGATTCAATATTCCAATTTTGGAAATCACCTGAGATTTCATTTTGTGCCTTCAACTTCATTGCTCCTTTAATCCTCACATTTCAACCCAGAGTCTTTATATTCACCCTTCACTGTGACCTTGTATGGAAACATCTGTACGAGGATGTGCTATTTGTCCAAACACCACATGCAGAATAATCAGTCATACACCATTAATCAGATAAAGTGTCTACAGAAAAAATAAACGACCCAATACTTGGCGCAAACACTTAGCACTGAAAATCATATTAGAGCTTTGGGCCCAGGGTATCAGGCAGCACACAGATGATTCAATTACTGTGTTTGAACTGTTACCTAAGAAGGAAGATGAGCGGCAGGAGGAGACGTGCTGCGGTGCTAAACAGCCCCTTCACTTAGGATGAATCAAATGCAAAATAGGCAAACAACACGAAGGACATTAGAGTCACCAGCTGCGATACAAACAGCGGAAGGGGAAGCACAACATCAACAACAGCTGAATAATGAATACGTATATTCAAAGCTTGTGCCATCACTCAGTTTGAATGACCTCAATATTTTCTAAAGCAAATTCTGTAAAGCAGTCTTTAAATATGTAGTGTAAATATACAAAAACATGTTTTGACACAGAGTTTTAATAGAGCCATATCTGGGTCAAACCATGACACTGCCAACTGAAATACTTTGGATGCATTATTGTGATTTTATCAGTAATCCAACACCGGCCTCAGGGTTTTGTGTTCAGCTCCCTGACACCATGAGCCTGTCACCTGACCCATATCCAAATTCACTGTCAAACATTCCTGTAAGGAATACATGACATACACAACCAGCTCGGATGTATGAGGAGTAAATGTAAAGGTTCTGTTTTTATTCCTGTTCATACAATACAGAATTGATAGTTTTATCTTTCTTTGGGTGCAAAGGATTTCTTATTTTAGGGGAGATATATGCACAGACAGCTGTGTAAAACCCATGATCGATGACGGAGCAGGACCATGGTCGGAAGTTCAAAGCTCCAAAAATTCCCCGTACTTGTCGTGACAACTGCAAAAACCTTTCATGTTTGAGGGAATATTTGGTCTAATTTACTTTGACAGATTACACAGACCATGTGTTTACGTTTATCAACTTCGAAAGCTACAGACCATAACTGCAGAACGGTTATGAACAAGTGTCACTGATTTACGGTAAATGGTGCCCCCCATCCCACACTGTCGAGTCACATCTGTGACGGAACGTCCCCTTAAATCAATTAGGAGTCAACAGAAAAATGTTGCACTCTTCTCATCAGCTGTCAGCAGGAAGTGAATCACATCTCTCACCTCTCAGAGTGCGGCCAGACTCGGGCTGACAGGTGGCGCCGACACCTCCCACTAGAAGCTGGTTGTGGTCTTCTCGACCCCTGATTAATAGCATCCTGCTTGTCCGGGTGCACATCTGGAAGAGAGATGTGTGTCATGTGACCATCACATACAGACCCAACTGCTGTATCACTTTATATTATATTTTGTATATTCATACAACATCATTTGACACATACACCATCTTTATCAAATATATGCAGATATTTTTTTTTATATAACACAGCTGAGATGATGGGAACAGTGAATGTTCAGCTGTTTTTCTAAATAAAAAAAAACTATTAATCGACAACACGAAGCAAAATGTGCTTTGTAAAACTGTCACTATTAATGTGATGGGATCAAGGTCACAGACACTTATGAGGTTATGAGATCAGATGTGTGATGTGGATTTAGGAGGACGTCTCTCTTCTCATACAGCCATGACTTTGTACTGTTCCCTCCGTCCAGCTGCAGCAGCATTAACCCAGATACAGACCCGCATAGCGTGGTTCAAGAAGGAGCACGCTTCTTATGCAACCTCCATCACCAGAGCACCACAGCATCAGGCGCCTTTCATTCTCCCTCATCATTACACGACATCACAGAGATGTAAAGAAAAACTAAATCACCATAGGGTATGTAAAATAAAGGCCTTTCCATTCATTGACTGACTGCAGCCCCTCCAACCAGCTGATGGCTGGGTCTGGGGTTAAGTGCACAGGCAGCCGAAATCAATTTAACAGAAAGAGGCTAAAGAGCTTTGGTTTTTCTCGGGGCTTTGTGTTCCTCTGCTGCCCTGTGACCTCACAGTTTATGTAAGAAGAACTGGCACGATGAACACGATGACGTTGATGTTGTTTTGAAAATGAAGAGCGACTTAAACGGAGGACGAGGAAGCAAATTAAAGATGACATGTAATCAGAGGACTCGAACCAAGTTGGGATCATTGAGTTACGATGACATAACTGTGTCATCATCGTCATCATCTCGCCAATCTGCTGTCTCATATGACTACTTAGATTCTCAGTGTTTCCAGATTTATTCAATTTGTTTGTCACAAGTTTTTTGTAAATTTAAGCGTTTCCTTTTTTAAGGGTTAAAATTCACCGAATAATTTTAAGTGAATTTTAGCTGTTTGGTCATAGATTGAGAAAATGAAACAGCTTTTTACTGTAGGGTTTGTAAAGACAACAGATTGACGGTGTGGTGTAAGATCTGTCACTGAAGCAGAAACTTTCCTGAACTCAGCAGCAGCAGCAACATTTCTTCCACTGAGGCGGCGGATTCCCATTTGCTGCTCCGGTCAGCGGCGTTAATGATAAACAGAAAGTTAAGTCAGCAGCAGGCATGAACTAAACCGCTTTATGTTGTGGAAACAATGAATTTATGAGCATGTGAACTGAAGAACCAGATGCGTGTAACATGCAGATTTCCAGACCTCAGATCCTCCTCTGACCATTTTGCCCATTCCCCTTTGGAAAACCGCTCCTAAATTGATCCCATTTAGTTTAATCAAAATTGGACCAACCACTATTTGTAACATCTGATAGAGAAAACAAAACAAAACAAAACAAAACAAAACAACAACAAAAAAAAAAATATATATATATATATATTTTTTTTTTTTCTGTCTGCTGCTGAGCATCCAGAGTGAGACCCTCTGGCTGTTTTACATACCACAGCTTGTTCACTGTGTTTGTTGATACACTTGACAAATGTAGCTACAAGTTATTGCAACACTTACATCACCTTTGACCCGAAAGGCCACAAACACACTGAACTCTGAATATCTGCAGAAAAACTCAAAGCCTTTTGCCTTTGGGGGGTGGGGGGGTGGGGGTGGGGGGGGGGATAAGCATTTTTTACGACGGGGGGATGACTTTACCCACAGCGGCCCTCGTATCTTGTCATGGGATTTAAATGGCGAACAAGAGGCCTATTCTGCAAACATCAACATGACGAAGAAAGCCTCGTATGTTGTCTCAGCAGCAAGAATGTGCAACTACTGCGTCACCCAAACTGCAGAGCGGTAATGTGATTGCACCAGACCTGCAGCGTGGGTCCATGTGCGCTCAGAAGACGAGTAGTTTTCCCCTTGTGAATAATGAAGTGTTTATCTCAAGGTTCGGTTGTCACTGCAGTTCTCAATTACACGCACACATGTGCACGTGCACTTAATAGATAATGTAAAGATGAAAACACAGTAGCTGTAACTTCCAAAGTGTCATATTAAAGTGACGTGAGCAGCTCAAATACCCAGCGATCATTATATTTACTATATACGCTATTTTATGGAGTATTCTGTGATTCTGTTCGTTGTACTCCTCTGAGAGGACACCAAAGCATTCTGGGAGTTTTACAGCTCCATATTTATTCACCGTCTTTGATTAAAAAGACACGGCCTCGACTTCAAAAGAATCTAATGGACTTGACTGATTAATTTGCTCAGATCTTTTAATGGTTGCTGGTCTCAAACATCCTTTCTTAAAAAAAAACAACAACGATGCACTGGTTCTTTAAAGCCTTTCAAAATGTTAAGTGCTCTCAAATCTTTGATCAGTCCATTCAGGAAGCCACCTGCTTTTACCAGAGCTCAGGTATAAGAGACCTGAGACCTGGCACAGTTATTCCAGCATGATTTCTTATGTTATACAAGAGGCCTTATTATTCTACCGATTCTCGTTTGCTCCTCTTGTTGTGGGTTTTATCATGTGTTTGGGTACTGTGCTAAAGTCACATGCAGGGTCATGTAGCCAAAAGCAGACCATCCTCCCACAGCGGCTACAGCTGCAGGTCAGAGCACATATCCCCCGCAGGGCCTCTTACACTGGTGCCTCTCCTCCCTGAACATTACATTACATAACATAACATAACATAAACTCCTCCACTGGATGGGAGCGAGCAGAGCAGTCAAAACACATGAGCCTCAAACCTATTCCCACAATGAACATGTCGCCAGTCATTTGTTAAAAGACGACACTAAGCCCTAACATTAATTATCAAAATGTTTCATTAGTTTTCTGTTGACTAACTAATCAATTTATCAACTGACGGTTTCTGGGTTGTAATATTTAAAAAAAAAAAATTTAGTTAAATACTGACAAATGTTTTAAATGTGTTTATACGTCTCCAAGTTAAGGTGTTTGGAACCAGTGGTGAGTTTATGATATAGCTGCTTCAGGCCAAATGATAAAAATCTAAAATAACAATTCATCTACATAAACAGCGATACTGGTGAAAATGCAGCACATAAATAAGCCTGGATAAGAATAAGAGGAAAGACAGTGTCTCATCACTTCCTCTAATACGCTGTCATATTACGTGTGTCTGTATTTGCTCACACACGCACGCATTATGTAAATGTTCCCGTCATGTTCTTCGGGTAATGTGCAATGATTCGTCATCACCACTCGCTGCACCTGCTCCTTGTTCCTTCTGTCCACATCGTTCCCCAAAGACTCGTTCAGTGAATCGGGCTTATTAATATTAAACTAAGCTGGGCTGATATAACCATCCTCATCTAAACTCTCGCCCGCTCTCTGATGACCAGCGGCAGTGATGTCATCTAATCTCACCCATGCCCAAGGGACATGTAACCTCATCTGGATTAAAAAAGATCTGCAGTGTGACGCATGCACTTTGCTGTTCCACGATCATCTCGAGCTGTGAAATAAACGTTTCGAGGTACAAATCGTCACTGCTGTTTGTCTGCACTTCGTTTAACTGGAACCCAGGTTCAAAGAGGAAACTAGGTAATCCTGCATTCCTGGAAAAACTTTTTTTAATTTTTTTACAGATTAAGGGTGTTAATGCACAGTATGTGATGCAAATGCAAAATTCTGAATTCACTCTCAAGCTTCTTACACACACACACACACACACACAGAGTTCCCAGTATCCTACCACATTCCCATAATCCTCACCAGTAGCCGTTAGGTAAGACGATAAGAGGTATTGTGTAACTTTCCCAGTACAAAGCGTTCATGACTTTTAAACTCATCCTGCTCACTGGTCTGCATCAGCAAAACACACACACACACACACACACACACACACACAGACTTTTTAATGCATGATTGCACCCACATACACACATACTGTACATACATTTTTTAGTGGGCAGATTATAAGTCAGGGTTACTTCACAGCTAATGGTGACATTACTGATCTGTGTGATGTAATGTAAATGTCATCGGGGGGGGTTTTGACCTGTAAAAAAAAACGCGGGGACTTCTAAGCCTTAAAAGTGAGCGAGTGGGGATGAGTGGGCTATTTCTGTACATTATATTTTCCATCCTGCTCTGTCCTTTGAGAAAAACAGGCCAGATGCCCTACTACAGTCCAACGAAGTGCAGTGTCCTCATTACAGAGATGAAGCCGTCACAGTTTTTTTTACAGTGCAGTGGCACAGTCATCCTCAACTCTCTGCTCCACTCGTCCTTCGGGACATCGCTTCTCCGAAAGGTCCAAAGTGGGTTGGTTGATCTGAGATAAACTTCACCTCGCTTGATTAGATTTAGTCTCACAATATCCAGGAAGCAGATACGAGACATTTGACGATCACACATGACACCTGACAGTGATCAATGTATTGGAGTGAATATAAAGCATCTTGTGTCTGCTGGGAAAAGCAAGGGGTCCCGTTCATCCCATGATGTCACCAGTGGGTGTCATGTTAGCATATGTGTCACATGTCCTCCCACAGTTGTGAATGTGGCCGTGTAATGTTTTTTTGTGTGTCTGATACAGTGGTGACCTACACAGTGAACATAAAGCAGCGCGTAAATAACATTAACAACGGCTCTTTTCTATTCAGGTCATAACGGCGCGACAGTGATGCTGCACAGACAATAACAGAATCATCAAAATGAAACTCATCACTGTCATTATTATTAATATTATTGTTATTTACACATGCGCCAGTGAAACGAGTGATACACCAGGAGACAAACTGAAATGTAGATTAATCAAGTCACGTGTCCTCGCCAGGAGTGACTCAACGTTTCACATTTGGGATCGCACGGTTCTTAAGACGACTAAAGTAGCACAGGCTTCGTCTATTTATACGCGAGTGAAGCGGTAAGCTCCTCCATGTCTCCAGTGGATCCATTTAAATCCATCCTCACCTGGTGGGTGACCCTCAAGACACGCCTCCTGTGATGGCCATTTAAGATTTAAGGTCTTCTCAACATGAGTGATACTAGGACCAGATCTCTCTGCAACATGGCGGCTGAACAGCTGCTAATCAGGGTAAAGATAGCAACAGTTGAGCCGGCGCTGCTCGCAGAGTGACCCACTGTACAGACAGATTGATCTCAATCCCTTGCCTCCTCTGGCCTCTTGCTCATAGGTCATCTGTCCTCCTGAAGCCGAGTAACGCTGACGCAGACGTTTGCGGTTCGTTAACACACCGTGGCTGCTTGCAGTTGCAAACACAAACAAACTGACTAAAAGTCAAGTGGTTTTACAAAATAGTGAACGAGTCTGGCTGTGTAGCACAGGAACACGGCCGTGAACTGCCATTCCTCTGTGCCTATCCAGTACGACATCCAGGGCTCAGTCAACATACGTTAAGCCATTGAAAAGCTATACTCCCAAAGAACCACTACAACCCACTTTAGAAATAATCAACTTAAAACTACAACAATTTTACACATAATCTCATCATCAGTAACAATCCATTTACAACAGTCACTGACATTTTCAAAAAATGTGACATTAGCACTGGTGTGTGACGGGAAAAGTGAAGACAGCGACTTATTGTTTTTCCTGACGCCAACAGTGATCAGCAGTGACAGGCGATCACGTGCCTCAATCGGCGTAATCGTCACGTTTCTGCATGGCACCAACTCGTTATCTGTCACCTCATCGCATTCTGCTCTAATTTAAATTAGATGCAAATCTGTCCTGTCAATCTGGAACTCACCATGACACACAGACTGCATTCATAAACACATCCCAGCAATCGTTTCTCAGTGATACATGATATCAGTCTGTATTTATTTTCACATTCCCCCGTGAACTGTGTCACGCAGTGATGAGCTGAGAGCTGAGAAAACATGACTGTTGGCAAAGTCGCCTGATTTCAGCGACTCGGATGTATTATTCTATGATTCGATGAGTCTCTTCCCAAGCTTTTATTTTATTTATTGAGGGCATTTTCCAAGTGGGTTTTGAAATTTTCAGACTGGCTGTTAGTCAGTGGTGGGAGAAGCTGGAGTTCAGCATCAGGACAGCTGTAGCATCGATGCCTTACAGGATTTGATTTAGTGAAGTGGAAAAAAAACAGAGAGCTGTGAAATGTGTCACCTTGTAAAACACGCATTTCCTCATTGCGTGTCTCCATTACAACAAAGCCTTTTGTTTTTGTTCTCGGCGATTCGGGTGTGTTTTCACACATTTACATCACTGATTTCTCCTGAGCATGTCCTACAAGATACTTTCCAAAGGCCGGAGATAGCACAGATTGATATGTTATGTCAGCATCAAGAAAAAAACAAGTGGGTTCGAAAAGTAGGTTCAATATGAGACACAAACAAAAACAAAATGCAAATCTTAAAATCCATACAGTTTTATCATTCTTACACGTCAGCTGTTTATCTTTTAGTTTTCGTTGGAACTGTCTGAATCAATGACTCCACTCATTGATCTTAACGCACTAATTTTTTTTCCCTCTTGGCCATCATCTATGTAAATCCAATACAGAACGATTGACCGTCACCTGTCCAAACCTCCAAAACAAGCTCATAATTTAATGTTGCACTTTGCTGTTAGTCATCAGTGATGCTGTTGTTGTTGTTCCTACACGTCAACCCTCGCTGACCTGGCTCTCCATCACACAGGGCTTATTGTGTCTAGTGGCCAATAGCCCTAAGCAGATGGCAAACAAAGCAATCAGGGCTGTCAGTGTGAATAACCAGATAATTTTACCCCCCCCACCCCTGAAACTCCTGAGACACAGTCAATGAAGGGGGCAGAGGAGGCCAACGAGCCACAGACACGTCCCTTGTGCAGTTGTGGCCAATTAAAAGATTTAAACATCTTGTCAGCCTGTTCTCCGTGTTCCTCAGGTGGCTGCTGTGTCATGGAGACCAGTTGTCTCCTCCAGTGGGACTCCCACGCTCACGGGAGCCGTAACCAGATACCTGCTTTTGTTTTGCTCCATGCTCGCCAGGTGGATAAAAGAACAGATGAGGGTGTGGGGGATGGGAGGGGGGGTTGTATAGAGTGCGTCACAGATCTTTAGTTTCAGCTATTTGGTCTCAGTGCAGCTGAGGCAAGAAACAGAGGAAGAGGGAAGAAAGCAGCGGAGAAAGTTGTCTGCCGGAGGATCACGAGACTTTTCTGTAGCAGAGCTGCAGCGGAGGCGAAGGGAGAGGAAGAGGGAGGCATATTCAGGAGCCGCATCTTTCCCATGCACTGAACGCTCTGCAGCAGACAGGCGACCACACGGCGGAGAGTCAGAGCCGGACAGCAAGCGTAAGACAACACTCAGGGAGGACATGAAGACCGGCAAGAAATCCTTCATAAGTAGGTGCTCCTTTTATTCACTCGTCTGTATGCACCTAGTGACATGCATCCGCTCCCGTTACCTGAATACTGTCTATTCACTCACTCGTTCATTCATGCTCCTGTACTGTACATTCAGGATTGTTCTGAAGCCTCCTCCTGGCATTGTCTCTGCCTGCTTTGACGTCACTGTCTCAACAGCTCTTTGGGAGCTTGAGCAAATACATGACTGGATTCAAAAGGCACAGTGCAGAACTCTGTACCTGTTCTCTTCGTTGTCTCGTTGATATTTTTGGTAACGTCCAATGTCTTACTGCACTTGAGCTGAGAGGATGAAAGCTACTCCCAGGCCTCGACCCTGTAACCATGACTGAGGGGCAGACAGAGGCCACTTGGACAGAATCAGACGCTAACGAGCTGAAAGATGAAACGGCATCTGGATGAGTGAAAGTACAGCTGACTGAGCTTTCAATTCCTCTTTTTCTTTTTTAAAAGGACAAACACGTTAGCTGTTAAAAAACAGACCAAGGCCACGTGGACACACCAACACGCCTGACCTCAGCTCTTCTCGTTTAAAAAAAAGAGATATGGATTTTACAAGTGTAAAACGATGAACCTGGAGTACACACACTCGCACACACACACAAACACACACATACAGAGAGCACTGGTATAACTTGTAAAGGAGCAAATCCGTGTCAGACTGGCTCTAATAGCACGGCACACAATGAAAACAGACCGGTGGTAATTATAGCAGTGTAATAGCGGCCACATTATTAAAAGTAATGAGGGGCTTTGTGGTTCTACATGGCCTCTTAACTTAAAGTTAAAATTAAATATTATAAAATCTGGAATAATCACATAAAAGATGATTTAATGAAGCGGGCACACAGGCAGTCATCTAAATCACATGGAAACTGGAAGAAAAAAACACATCTCATGTCCTGCCTGAGAGATCAGGCAGGAATAATAAATTCTTTCTGATTGGATACTGATCTGAGACTTAGCTTCTCTCTCCAAAACAGAAAAGAGAGCGAGAGCAGGGGCCGATGACATTGGTACGACTGTGTGGGTGTGAAACTCACAATGTTATGATCACTCCTCTGAGCCAATCATTGAGACCCACAGTGAAATTACAGACCTGTCCTAATTAGCCGGTAGACCTCCTCCCAGCCTGACAGCCGGTCACAGAGGACTTGTTTGCCAGTGTGACTCATTTATCCACCTTCTGCTGCCTCCTACTCGTTACACTGGAGGTAAGCAGCCAGCAGGTAGTGCTGGAACAGCCAATGTTGTGCCTTTTGATACAAAATCATCTAAGTTGTGTTGTCCGAAAAGACCAAAAGAGATCATCTGGATTTGAGAGATGGAGAATCGGGTTAATATATTTTATTAACCAACATTTAAAAACACACACACGCAAAAAAAAACATTTTTTGAATCATACAATATCCAGTCCCACTGGGCTCTGACCCAAGGTTTATTTTTTGATTGAGTATCGCTTTATGTCAATATGATTTTTAATTTTAATTTTTTTCTCACCTCTCCACAAAGGGAGAGACTAAAACTGAGGCTGCGAGTGAGACTATAGTCTTTTGCCACAAGTGGTAACACTGCTCAGGCTGGAGGCGGGTGATTGATGGCACCCAGTGAGAGTACATACAACTACTTCTCAGCGAGCGGAAGTGCTGCTCAGCATCCTTCAGATGATTGGACGGAGCGACAGAAAGCAGGGCGGCTTTAGTGCAGGTGCCAAATAAACCTTTTTAAGCCGTCACGTGACACATGACAATTCTGGAAGAGGAGAGACCGAGAGAAATGGAGAGATGGAGTCTGTGCGTCGTGTTCAGATCAGCCGTCTGAACTATTTTTTAGACAAAACTACACAAAAAAGTACATAATTGTGGAGCGTTTTGTCAGTGCAACAAAAAAAGTTTAAAAATCGACAATTCAAGTCAAATCATTAGTCTTAGTTCGCACATTGCTGGGCAGGACACAGTGACGTAGACGTGACATTTCTTTCTCGCTCCATGACCTACGCTTTTACAAAACGGGAAATACGGCCTCAATCACTTTGTCTCTTCTGTGCACCTGACTTTTCCGTCACACGCTGTTCCATCACAACTGAAAGGTAAAATGCAAATTTAAAAAAAAACAGATGTGTGGCACAGCACTGACACTGTTAAAAGAAACTGCGCTGGTCATGTTTATCCTCGCACCCGTTACCGGAGCTGATAACATGATACGCTGGAATAACAAGGAGAGAGACTAAGCGGAGTGAGAACGAAGCCTCACACAAAGCCGGGGCCAGGTTTCGGTGTCGTGCAATCGATATGTTGTGTTTCTGTGCGCAGCCGAGCCGAGCGTTTGCTCAGGTAGATTCCAGGTCACGACAGGATCTGTTAGTTTCTCTCAGGGCCTATATGCCACAGATAAGGGACTTAACTTCCTCTTTCCCCTGTTCAAGACCTACCGGTCCAGTGGAGTCTCACTTCCTGTAAATCATGTATGAAAGTCACATGTCAGACATGGGACAAACTCAGGACTTCCCCCACGGAAATGTGAATGAATCTATGAAGCAGCTGTTGAATGTGAACTCAGATCTTTGACATGCTGCTGCAGCCAGTCAAGTAATTTATTAGTTGATCAACAGAAAATCAATGAAATTGATTGTTTGAGCTGTTTTTGGAAAATTGCCAAACACACTCAGGTGCCGGTTTTTCAACTGTAAATATCTGCTGGCTTGTTTTTTTCACATAAGACTATCAACGGAATATCTTTCATTCAACCATGAATCATTTTGATGGGTATGTCAAACTGACTCTTGGGTGGGGCCTGTCAACTGGAGGAGGGAGCACATTTTTTAGATGTTTGGGATAATCCTGGAATCTGATGGCCGACTGACGGACAGATCTAAAGACAAGTGTTTCCCCGGCCAACCTGCCCTTGACTTAGATGCCACAGAGAACAGTGAGAATGTTGTGAGTCAACAGGATCGACTGTATTGTCTCTGAAACGACTCGCTGTCATTTAATAATTACTTTTCAGACCACAGAAATTATTTTTTTAATTAATAGTAAGATGCAAAAAAAACCAAACAAACCCAACCCAAATACCCGCCGCTGGAAAATGACTAACAACTGATGTGCAGCTCACTCTTCTCGGCTGGCTGTATAGCTGTGTATAGCATTATGGCACAGTTATGTAACTTAAGGGGTTAGTGGACCACGACTCTTTGACAGCTGCTCTGATCGCTCCCTAAGCTGAGACCAATGTGATGCCCAGAGGTCATTTCTGTGAATTTATATAATTCCGCTGTGCCAGTCGATGACCTCATCAACCAGGGCGACCCAGTGTTTCGAGACTTATCATAATTTCCTGATTGCTCCGTTTGTTACGCATTTCTAACCTTTAGATTGACACATCCTTTCAAAATAAAATAAGATAATAATAATAATAATGCATAGTTCGGTGGGGGGGGGTAGCATCTTTTTCTCTGCAGTTCATTGTCATCTTCCATAATAAATGATCTGCTTGTATGTGCTGGTGATGACAGTGGGCTGGAGTTTTCCACTCACACAGGAGGAGGAGGAGGTGGTGGTGGGAGTGTGAAGGGCCCCCCCTCACACACACACTCGCCCCCCTCCTCCTCCCCCTCTGCGGATGACGCACATCGCCATCCTTCGCCTCCTACAGGCAGAGTATGGCTGCGGCGGAATCCCGTGACGTCACGCCCACCGAGCTGTCGCCGTGGTTACAGCGAGTGATAAAAAAAAATCAGGGGGAGGGGGTGTGGCCTTCCTGGTACCACGTGTTCCGTATAAGAGCGCCGGCCGGAGCGCTCCCCGGCACAGCGGCACTGCGGAGCTGCGGCGCACGGTCCCTGAACGTCACGCGAGTCACGACACGGTGTAGGAAGTGACGCCTCGAGGAGACCCGACTATTAGTGTTTTTTTTTCCCTCTGTGGATTATTTTTTAATTATCGCTCAGCATGGCTGTGACCGAGGCCGGATGTGATCTGACTTACTGCAAAATGAGGGGGATTGTTGCTGTTCTCGCCGGTGAGCCTCAAACATTAATCATCATTAATATCCATTATGACCCCTGTGTCTTCATCACTAAACCTCACTAACTCTACATGTATCATTGGTATGTGCCGACTAGTCAACAAGACTATTTTTATTTGTTTCCACTTATTCTCATTTTCATTATTCTCATTATTCATATTCTCAATATTTATTGTGTATAAAAGTCACTGGCCATATTGTGTGACAACAACATGACAATAATGGAAGATGCTTTGGTGACCACCTCTGTTGGTATCTGAATGATGGTTGCATAACCCCATAAGCCTGCAGCATGAGAGGTCTCTGCTCAACACACGCAGATCTGCCCTATAACAGGATGTGTGGGAGTCACAAACGGCAGATTACAGCTCAGACACATAGATCTTTGCAACCGATGACTCTGATGCGAATGGTGTCCTCTCTTGTCTCTCAGCATTCATCAAGGAGAGAAAAATGGGGCTGAACGACTTTATCCAGAAGCTGGTGTCTACCCCACATATCTGCCAACAGTAAGTATTTCCAATGCAAACCATTTTCTGTTATGTGAAAAAAAAAAAACAGACGTCAGTGGAATCTGGCGTTAAAGTAGAGGCACATCTATAAGCATCACTTACTTCCTGAATCTCTGGGCTCATTCATGATCAGTGTGCACAATGCCCCAATCCAATCAGCCTAAATTTGGCAGAACATTCTGTTAATACTGTAATCTGCATCCAAGACCCGGGGTAAGAATAGTCCTTTGACGAGTCCGTTAACAACTGCTCCCCTGCATAATCACCTTTCCTGCAAATCCCCCTCTGTCCCCTGGACGAGGATAAACCAGTAATTCAATTATTACGTGATGCATGGCTCAGCCCCTCACACTGACCTGAACTTCCAACGCCTCCCCTCCAGATCAGGGTCTGGCGCTGGAAAAATACCTGAGCACTGTATCTGACCCCTCCAGATGCACCGGGTGGGAAAATAATGCTGTCAGAGCTGGACCACTGAGTCCTGCAGAGCAGTCTTAACCCGCTTGCTGTGGGTCAGCAGCTTAAGCTTTTCCTCAGACACGTTGGGCAGTTAGACGCAGATGAGCCTTTCCTAAACCTGACCTGTCTGGAAGTTCAGACAGTCACTTCCAAACTGGCAGGAAGATTTTATTCAGTCTCACAAACTGTCCGGCCATACTGACTAATGTTATTATTCAGTATTTTGACACCGATATTAAAACAATGCTGTTTTTCTTTCAGTGTTGAAGTGAACAATCTCCTGAAGATTGATGAGAATCAAAATGAAGAGGTTGAAAATAATGAACTTCCCGAAAGTCCGGTAAGCACAAACCATTTGCTGATTTTCTGAGTCCATGTCTTTCCAATATAAAGCAATTTATGTATAATTTCCCTTATTTCGTTTTCCAGATGTGCTTCAATTCACGAAGTTCACTGGCCGAGGACACTCAGTAAGTAGCCTAATAAAATCGCCTTATTTTAAACATGACTTCTTGGGAAATATGCAGCAGCAAGCTTAATATTCTTTCCTTTTTTTTCCATATTAGGATCAAACCCTGTGATTTTGACTACCTCAAAATCATCGGCAAAGGCAGCTTTGGAAAGGTGAGTCTCTCTGTCCAACTTTGTTTTAGATATCTACTCTGAACCGCTCACACTGTATCGCCCTCATTAACGCCACCAATCTGTCCATTAGCGTTACCGCTCATCCGGTCAGGGTCACTGACGCATACGTTTATTCTCCTGCAGGTTCTGCTGGCTCGACACAAAGAGTCCACAAACTACTATGCCGTCAAAGTGCTGCAGAAGAAAATCATCCTAAAGAAGAAAGAGGTAACTTTTTTTCCCCATGGCATCAAGGATCAGGAATGATTATCAAAACAATCAGTTTCAGTCATACACAGTATAAATATATAATATGTTGTGACTTCTCCTCTTAGCAAAAGCATATCATGGCTGAGCGCAGTGTGCTGATGAAGAACATCAAGCATCCCTTCCTGGTGGGACTGCACTACTCTTTCCAGACTACTGACAAGCTGTACTTTGTGCTGGACTATGTGAACGGTGGCGAGGTGAGACACTGTCCCTCAACACCCAGAAATCCACAAACTTCTGTCAGGTCAGAGTAACACAACTGTGTTCCGCACAACACATCCTGACTATGTTGTATTTTCTCTCCAGCTGTTCTACCACCTCCAGAGAGAGAGGATCTTCCTGGAGCCCAGAGCCAGGTTCTACGCTGCTGAAATTGCAAGTGCACTTGGCTACCTCCACTCCTTGCACATTGTGTACAGGTAATGAACTGTCCTACAGCACCCCCTAGTGGACAACTGTGAACATAGTTAGATAACGCAGCTTTAGTGCTCTCTGATTAAGCCCGTCTACTTTCTCCTCACAGGGACCTGAAGCCAGAGAACATCCTGTTAGACTCACAGGGCCATATTGTCCTGACAGATTTTGGTCTCTGCAAAGAAGGACTTGAAGCCAACGGTACCACAACAACCTTCTGCGGCACACCTGAGGTACAAGACTGTCACAGACTCTGACTAACACAGACACACAACTGAGGGCAAACTCTAAATGCTTGGTCTGCTCTCCTTCACAGTACCTGGCCCCTGAGGTTCTCCAGAAGCAGGCGTATGACCGCACTGTCGACTGGTGGTGCCTGGGATCTGTGCTCTATGAGATGCTCTATGGACTTGTAAGTGTAAACTCTACATTAATGCCTGTAAGTGCCTCCTGTTTGTTTATATACCACAACGCTAAATTTCCTGCAATCACTTTTGCTTTGCAGCCGCCGTTCTACAGTCGCAACACTGCTGAGATGTACAACAACATCTTGCACAAGGCTCCGGTGCTAAAGCCCAACGTGTCCAATGCAGGGAGGGAACTGCTGGAAGGTCTCCTGCAGAAGGATCGCACCAAGCGACTGGGAGTGAGGGATGATTTTGTAAGTGCACACAGCTGACTCATAACTATGTGTCATACAGAGAACTATAAAATGGCTATGGAGCTTGTTTGCCATCACTGTGCTCATCGAGAGTTTCTCTTTCTCTTTAGCTTGAACTCAAGTACCATTCATTCTTTTCTCCAATCAACTGGGATGACCTGATGACCAAGAAGATCACGCCGCCATTCGTTCCCTCAGTGGTACGTTACATACAATTATCAATCACATGATAAATTCAAGGATCAAGGATAAACAAGTTTCCAAAATAAAGCCACATAATGCTTAACCGTGATGTATTAGTGTCTTATCTGATCTTCCCTCCTCTTGTGTTTTACAGAGTGGTCCCACAGACCTGCGACACTTTGACCCCGAGTTCACCCACCTGCCCGTGTCCTCGTCCTTGTGCAGTGACACCCTGACTGTGACAAGCAGCGTCAAGGAAGCAGCTGGAGCCTTCCCAGGTTTCTCTTACGGCCCTCCAGCAGAACACTCCTTCATGTGAAGGCCACCACCATCTTCCCATCTGTCCCAGGAATGGAAAAAAAAAGATAAATGACAAAGAGTGGTGGATGGACGGCCTTATATTGGCAGAGGGACCATACCAGAGCAGTCTGTCTGAGAGGACACAGCAATTAAGGCCTGATGAATGGATTTAACTGATCTAACTGAATGAGAATGATAGACATGGAGCAGGTCATGATGGGTCTTGTGCATCCCTTAATGGACAACTGGGGACTCTCCTATTACACCATTGGTCCTCTTCTTCTGCCTCAAACATCCCAAACTACAATAAATGTGTGCCAACTACGGAAGCACTCCGAGGTCATAAAACATCACTGATGGCTCTGGACCTCACAGCGACTGGAGGCAAAGTGGAATGAGGAGAAGTGCCTGAGGTTCAAAAGGCGGTTTTGACAGCGGCAGCAGCTTTGGCCAAGAAGAGCCAATTTTATCAAAAACCACAATTTCATTTGTTTTGGACTTAAGGGTGATGCCTTCATTACAAGTCCACATATGTTAAAAGTTGTCTTTAAGTTCACAGTGCGTTGTTATTTTCATGTCAATGCTCAATTGCACTTGAGGAACCAAGGGTCAAGAAAAGTACAGAAAACATTTTGCTTTTTCAGATAAGACATATCTCAACATAGAAATAATCGCATTTCGATACTGTACACTAGTATTGAGACTTGGACCAAACCGTTAACATGGATTTACTTTAACAACACTTTTTCTGACCCTTTTGTCCTCACAAACTTTAAAAGATTTAAGTTTCACTGTATTGTGTAGAAAAAAACAAACACATGAAAAACCTTTTTTGTATCCAAAACATTCACTGTTTATTCAAATACTTATAATATATTATAAATTAAATCTCAATATTTCATAGTACATACACACACACACACACACACACACATATATATATATTGTCCACTGCAAACTTAATGACCAACTAATCTCACTGTTGCAGAGATTGATCAACCAGCAATAACAGGCCGACATCATTGATAGCACATACCATTTATCAATCTTTTTTAGTAACTAAGTGACTGCTGTTTCACTGCAAACACTCTGAACAAACAATAGAATCTATGATTAAAAATGTTTTTGTATTTATGTATCATGTAGAGAAGAACTGTTAATGTCTTGTGCCTGTCCAAGGCGGCCTGATCCACATATACTGTATGTACATATCTATTTTCCTGAAACCACTTGGTCCTGTTTATTGAAAATAATCTGTATAAAAAGTGCTTGATTTAACTTGACTAAGAACCACTGGCTCTCCAGTGTCAGTGCTAAGCCTCTGGCCTACTCCATAATATGGTTTTGGAAACTGCAATAAAATCTTGTTAAATGGGATAGAATAATTATCATTTAATCTTTAAAGAAACACTTTTAAGTTTTATTTTATGCTCTGACATTAATTAAAATAACAAGAGGCTGATCATGGAGACGTTTTTCCCAACTGAGTATCAACATTTTGGCTTTTGCACACAGAAGATGCATTTTCAAGCCTGATGAAGAGCATTCGAAAAGAAAAAAAAAGGCAACGCACAGCTCTAGACCATTTTCTTCCATATTTGGAAGCGTTACTTTTATGTTTTATATTTTTTATGTATATTTATTTTCATGTTACTGCTACTGTGTAAAATGTTTAATTTACATGATGATCTGAAATATCGAACTGTAATCTGTGTCGGAAATGGCAAATAAAATTTCTAAATCCCAGGCAAATGTTATGTTTTCGTTTACAACACAAGAATACCACATATAAAGTTACCTGCTACAACTACACCAAATAAAAATATGATTCGAGCAACTCTTTATGTGCTAGTTTGTCAGTTTAAAAAAAACAGTATTTTAATTAAGCAACTGAACAACAGTGTTAGCTTAATTTTATCTGATGCAGCAGAAGCATTGTGTTAGCACTTTGAGCAATTTATACTCTTAAAAGGAAACAAATAAATAATATTTTCACCACGTGACCGAGAAGGTTAACATATTCAAACAATGGTTAATTAGAAATTAGAAACAATAGCCTGTTGTGTTGTGATGTTTGAGGGTTACAAATAATGAATCAAAGTAAAATTAGCAACTTTAGATTTGAACTATTAGCATGAGACAACAAACTGACATTTATGAAGCGGCTTCAAATGTTCAATTAGCATATGTTTGTGGCCTGTGCTCCTCTCACCTGTGCTGCTGCTACACCTGTCTGTCGCTGCCACACCTGTCTGTCGCCTCCCGTCCCGCCAAACTCCCAAAACAACTGGCCCCTGTGCAGGAAGATGTCGCACATGCGCAGTCCACACTCCGTGCGAAGCTTCCTGCCAAATAGTGCTCCCTAACAACAGACAAAGCTTGACACTGTGGATTCAGTGGAAGACGGTGGAATAAACCCATTTATCCTTCGCCTTCTTCAATGGTAAGACTACAGCCGGGTGTGGCTGCGTGCGGGACGGGTCTGTGTTGCGGGTCACTACGCGGTGGTGCGCATCGGGAGCGAGATGCTCCCACACGCTGCCATTTCTGTGCCCACTCCAATGGCTGCAGGTCCCGACTAATCTCTGGCGACGAAAACTTTCATGGCCGGGCCAAACTAAGTGCTGCTGGTTGTTTATTTACCTGCATGCCCAGCTGATGGAAGTAGCTCGTATGCGAAACGGGTCGACGATCGCCCTCTGTTTTATTTATAAACTGTCAGTAAGACTTGTTAACTAGTTAGCATCGGAAGGCTAATGTTGCTGTTGGAAAGCTTGCGCGGTAGCGTCTAAATACTTGGACGCGACGCTTTTCTGGCGTTGTTGTTATCATTCTTATTATTAGTGACGTCAGCAAATGTTTTCGATATTTACCTTAACACGTTGACTTGTGTGGGTTTTATAATAAAGTCCATGGAACTAGTTTTCAGTAAATAGTCTGATGGTAGTCTCCACCTCCACAGCAAACTGCCCTGGGCTTGGTTATTTGCTGAAGGACAAACCTCACAGTAAACATGAGTATCAGACCAATCAGATGTGTTGAGATCATTTATTGACCATTCGTCACTGCACAGGAACTGGTTTATCGATAATCAATCATCAAGTGAATGATGCCATAACCGGTAGATAGAGATGCAGCTTCATCAGCTGGTCAGACAACAAACTGTTTAAGAACTATTTCTATTTTGTAATATTTTGATTTAGAAAAGCCAAAAACCAACACATTTTTTACTTTTAAAATACAAAGGCAAGGTGTTTTTTTGTTGCACATGATAATTAATAATAAAAACTAGGTTTGGGTTTTTTTTATGTTTTATTGACTTTGCATTAGTTTTTACCATATTAACCATTACTTGCTATTATTGATACTGATCTCTAGACATCATATACACTGATACAGATACAGTATATCTGTGACTGGCCAATATCGATAGAGCATTTGGCTCCTGGTTCATATCAGTGACGTTATGGGGTCGGTCAGAGCAGCTGTAGATATGTAGATCTGGATTATATTAACATGAAGTTTTGGATTTTTAAGTTTGGAAATAACTAAAAGAGTATGTAGGTTAATTTGTCCTGAGCAAATCAGCCCTTGGCCTCGTTTTCCTTGAAAAGCAATGTTTTTTTAGTTCGCCTACATAAATCTTGCATAAGCTGACATATGTTTTAATGCTCCAGCCGATTCAGGTGGCATGTGTCTGACATATTCCTCAGACGTTGAATTTGCCATGTGACCTATTTTCTTTCTGTGGGTCCACATTACGTCAGTTAGACAAATGTGCCATCCCTCCAGCGGAGGGGGCAGTGGACCAAACCAGGTTAGATCTGATCCCCCGTGACATCGACTGCTACAACAGCTCGCACCTGAGCGCATAATGCTCTGGAGAACATGTTTTCATTGAACGTCAGTCCGGTCACATGTGAGGTGGCACACTTCCTTAATCCCACAGTAAACACCGGCATGGTGGACAGTGTCATGGTGATGCGTATCATGTGGGCCTTGTGCTGGCGATTAGACCAGTGTGCCCCATTTCCCTCTTTGCCTCCACCTCCTTGCTGAGAATCTGTGTGATATTGGGTGGAGTGGCGTGTTTTTCCTTTGCATTGTTGAGCATTTATGGGACAAGGGGAGGGGGGAATCACATATTAGGAAACTACATAAGGCTTAACTTCTGGGCATTGACCATTGATTCTGTGACTCTGGTTGTGTAAAGCAGGGTCCGGACAGCCTCTCCAGGTAGAGACGCAGGCTGAGCGTGCAGACATGTCGGGTCGCTCTGCTGCAGAGATGGATGACTCTCAGGAGCTGCCTGAGCTGCCGGTGAGTGACACAAACCAGCAGATTAGCATCACTATCCTGGTGATGGTAAACAGGCTGGAAGCAGAATTCAGGCCACACACAAGATTAATTAGATGAAAAGATGCAAGTCACTTTCTTGAAGCAACAGAGAAAACTGTGCATTATGTAGAAATCAGTTTCTATCATTTTTTTTATGTACGCAGGCAAAAAAAGCCAAGCTTGAGATAGATGGTGGACTGGAGAAAGAGTCGAGGTTGGTCATTTGCTTTTGGATTTATTTCTGATCTTTTGAGACTTTTAACAAAGTATCCACCAACACTCAATCTTTGTTTTTGAACTTACCATTGAAATATTCCGTGCAGCAGTTTGTTTTTATGTTTGACGGTCCTTTTTTCCCAAAGATAACCTTCTTAGGTTTCTAATTACTTCTGGCCAACTGCAGAAATTCTATATAATTACATCTGGCTCGATGTTTTCTAGTGCTCTTGGTGATGATGGGAGTCCAGCTGCTGTTTTAGGTCCCTCAGAGGAGGAGAACTCATATTCTGCCCTGTCCACTGCCCAGCTTGATCCAGGTAAGTAGGAAACGTGGAAAAAAAAGGCCAACAGCTCCTGTGAAGAAACAAATATTTATGATTTTCTCCGATGATAGGTGATCAGGAGCCGTCAGACATAGACAGAGAAGCAGCATCTCAAGAATGCGGTGACTCAATGAACCCGTATGCACATTCTGGTAGGAACACGGAAACTTCCTCCATTTTAAACATTGCACCATAAAGCGAGTTAAGTAAGAAATCTGCTCTTTAGTCAAACTGAGGCTCTCTTTTCCTTTTTTTTTTTTTGGCAGACGCAGACTCAACAGCCACATCTGAATACACTCAACAGGTTTATCAGGGGAGCAAGTAAGTGTGGTGCCTGGAACAAATGTCTTTTTTTTTTTAACATTTATTTATCAGGTTGAAATATTTTGAAGACGGAAGTGTTAAATGTGATACAATGCAGGTGGAAGGTCATTTAGGGGAAGGAGAAGACATATTGTCTCCTCTGTTTCAGTGTGAAACTAAAGCTGATTTATCGATGAGGAAGGTTAAAAACTGCTTTTTGTGCAGAAAATGCTGCAGCGGATACAGTTTTTGTACCGGTATGGAATCATAGACTGGAGCAGGTCTAGTATTCTTATGCTGTGTTTTTTCCTTTTAGCCCTGCAGTGACGTCATACACCAGCCAGGTGGCCTTTTCTCCTCTGGCCCAGTCGACTGTGTACTCAGCCTTCCCTCAGACGGGCCAGACCTACGGCCTCCCGCCCTTTGGTTAGTCTCCGTCCTGCTCTTTACAGCCGGCCTTAACACTCTGCTAACTAAAACCAGAGCCGCTCATCAGTTGATTGACAGTAAAGGCTTTTATCGTGCTTTGGTGCTGTGGAATCCGTTTGCTTTGGACCTCTGCTTTAATGCACAAGGCCACATCTCTCCAGTGACCCACTCCTCTCACGCCTTTTACAGTTTCTGCTTCCGTTGCTCTTTCATCTTCAGGTGCTATGTGGCCAGGTATTAAAACAGAGACAGGGCTGCCTGAGGCACCCTCTGGTGGCCAGCCTGGGTTTCTCAGCTTCAGCACCACATATACCTCAACCCAGCAAGGCCAGCTGCACTACTCATACCCCAGCCAAGGCAAGCTGCAACTTCACTCTGCCTCACCAGATAGCGCTGTCACACTCCTCGCAAATAAGACTGTCACTCAAAAACAGACGTGTTTGACCTCGCTGCAGCACACTTTGTTTTCCTTTTTCTTGTTGTTAGTCTCTACCACTCGTTTTCCCTCCGGGACTGTTGTTACATGAGCTCTGTTTGTCTCCAGGCTCAAGTTTTACAACATCTAGCGTGTATTCCAACATCCCCACAGCTACAGCCACAGCTACCACCACAGCCTCCAACACAGTGCCCCACCAGGTGAGCTGTACTTAATGTCACTGTGTCAGTTTGAGAACAGACCTCTGTCATTTTCCATCTATTCTCCTGTTCTTGTAATTGCCTAAAACCAAAGTGGGTCTTAAATAATCAAACTGTTGCAGCAAGAAACAAAATGATCACCTTATAGTTTCCCTGTTAGTTTCTCCTTCTGATTTGTTTTCACGTCCTTCAGGAGTTTAACAGCTACAACTCTATGGGCCAGAGTCAGTTCTCGCAGTACTACTCTCTGCCTCCCAGCTACGTGCCTGCTGGTCTGTCCAGCAGCGATGAACAGGGTGTGGATGTGGCCGGATATTCAGCCGTGAAGTCAGAGGAGGCCGCTTCAGCTGGACTTCCTCCCACAGGTAATATCGTGTGTGCGTGTCCATCATTCGATTCAGTTTGTTTCATTCGACCACTGTGATGTCTGTTACAGAAACACTAGTTTACTTGCCTTTTATTTGTCATCACTGTATGTGATGCGTTTTGTTCTCAGATGCATCCCCACCAGAGAACCTCCCAGTAGGAGCGGCTCTTCCCACTGCTGTGGCGCTCTCTGCTGGAGCCAGGGAGCAGGATGAGGTTGGACGCAGGAACTCTGTTGGGAAAGCGAAAGGAAAGGGCAAGAAGTCTGATAACTCCCCACCAGCTGACTGTGACCTGGAGGTAACATGCAGCTCCCTCACTCATAGGATGATTAATGATTAACTGCACCAGTTAATCCCGTGTCTGAACTGCTTTCATCAACTCTCTCACTGTCACCTGTCGCTTAGATTTCAGGTTGGTCTTTAAATGTAATTGCACAGCTACTGATACGATGGCCAACAACATGAATCGTTTAAATATTTTGATGTGACTGTTGTTGAACTGGCTAAAAAATTAAATCTGTTGCTTCTGTTTTCAGCGGATTTTCCTGTGGGATCTGGATGAGACCATCATCATATTCCATTCACTGCTCACTGGCTCCTACGCACAGAAGTTTGGCAAGGTTTGTTACGCTACATAAACGAAATGGAAACATGTGATAGTTTTAGTCCTAACTCCTTATTGCTGTATTGCTCACTGACTGTCTGTACAGGACGCAGCGACAGTGCTGAACTTGGGCCTACAGATGGAGGAGCTGATCTTTGAGCTGGCAGACACTCACCTCTTCTTCAATGACCTGGAGGTACAGTGGGATTCACCCAAAACTGATGTGGCTGTGGCAGAGCACAGCCGATGCTGCCGATGATTATTGAGAAACCTAAAATGAGACATAAGATGCTGTTATTTCAGTTTAAAGTTATGGTTGTGCATGAAGGAACATAGGAACGTCTTCAATCTGTGTGCTTTTTATTTTCATTCATCATATAATGGAGTCTGTAACGTAGATTGTACTTCTGATGTCTTAAAGGAATGTGATCAGGTTCATGTTGAGGATGTGGCTTCTGATGACAATGGACAGGACCTGAGGTTTGTTATGACCTGTAACTGAAACCAAAACTATAAAAGTGCCTGTTTCTTTCCTGCTATAAAAATGCCTGTTTCCTTCCTTCTTTAAACTTCCGTTGTTATTTTATCAGCAACTATAACTTCTTGGCGGATGGCTTTAATGGTCCCAGTGGTGGAGGAGCAACAGGGGCCACCACAGGAGTCCAAGGAGGGGTGGAGTGGATGCGCAAACTGGCTTTTCGCTATCGCAGGCTAAAAGAAATCTACAACAGCTACAAAGGAAATGTTGGAAGTGAGTTTGCATCATGTCTCAGCTCGGGGCCACGTGTAGTTGCCTGCGATGCTTAGCCTGTAGCAACGCGCCTGACCTCAGGGTTCCTCAGAGTTCAGGATTAGAGCCAGTTAAGTTTGTTAAACCTGCTTTGTGTTACAGGCCCCTGAACATTTAAATGAAAGGTAAACAAGTTAAATAAACTTGGTTGCTGCTGCTACTTCTAAACAACACTGCTGCCCTCACACTTCCATTAGTTTCAGTCAGTCAAAAGACTCCAGCAGTGAGATGATTCTCCAAAACCAGACTTCAGACTTCTTGATTTACGAATGAATCAAAACAGTCACACGAATCACAGACAGTAAAATGGTGAATCATGTGCGCGTTTACATAGTGAACCTGATAGTGGCATCTAAATCCTGCACAGGAAAAACATGACATTTGCATGAATGCATGTTGTTGTCTTCCAGGTCTGTTGAGTCCTATGAAGAGGGAACTTCTTGTACGGCTTCAGTCTGAGATCGAGGGTGTTACAGACGCGTGGCTCAGCACAGCGCTCAAGTCTCTGCTGCTTATCCAGTCCAGGTCTGAACAGATCACGTCCATTTCATTTAAAAGGTTACTTTGGTAGAACCATGTGTTTGACTTTGTGTCTGTCTGATACTCACCAACAGGGGGAAGTGTATGAACGTTTTGGTCACCACCACTCAGCTTGTTCCAGCTCTGGCCAAAGTGCTGCTCTATGGCCTGGGAGACGTCTTCCCCATCGAGAACATCTACAGCGCAACCAAAATAGGTGCAGATATAATAATGCGCGTTTAGCACCATGAATACGTTTCTGTTGTGACGGGGAAAATAAGTGACGTTATTTCGATTTCCTTTCATGCAGGAAAAGAAAGTTGCTTTGAGAGGATAATTTCTCGCTTTGGAAAGAAAGTTACTTACGTGGTGATTGGTGACGGTCGAGATGAGGAGTTTGCAGCAAAACAGGCAAGTAGTCATTAGCATCTCTTTAACCTATGACAAGAACTATCAGCAGTTATTTGTGTTTGTGTGTTTGTCAGTGGAACTCGAGTTAAAGTTTACACAACGTTCCATTTTGCATCCTCGTTATGTTTAACAGTGCACAGCAGGAAAATACAGTCGTTATAAGATAATCCTTGCAGCAAATATCTCTGTCAGCAAGATTGGAAGTGTATGTTTTAACAGGTATCTGCTTTTTTGTCTGTGTGTGTGTTTGTGTGTGTGTGTGTAGCACAACATGCCTTTCTGGCGGATCTCCACACACGGCGACCTCGTCTCCCTGCACCAAGCGCTGGAACTGGACTTCTTGTAAAGGAGAGGTGGCACTGAATGTCGCACACTAAAGTGGAAAATGTAGTCGTTGTCCTGTTGGCTCATGGAGTGGCACTGTGTGAGAAAATCCATCTACAAATCCTGACAATACACTCGCATTTCAGAACCACCGACCTGTTCTCACAGACGACTGATGACTCAGTGTGTGATGGTAAATGTACTGAGACGGACTTTCGGGTCGGAGCTGACTGTGAGTTACTGACTGGACGCAGCTGTTGGCTGAATTAAAGTTCCTCACACCCAACACTCCCTCCTATGGCAGCTAACCTCACCTCGGCTGAGACTGGCACTGATTTGGACACAGAAGGGAAGACGTTTTTTTTTTCCTCCTACTCCCCCTCATCAGCTTTTGGCGAACAATTACTGTCAAAATCCCCTGCACCAAACACTGTCCCTCTATTTTCTTCTCTTTGTGGATACAAACAATGAACCCCCATGTAGCCAGACGACTATTTAACTCAAGGTACAGGGTGGGATTTAAAAAAAAAAATAAAAAGAGTAACTGGATCCTGACATCTCCTGATCACACCACACATCAGTCACCTGCCCTGACCTCTTCACTGTGTTTCAACAGCCAGGACGTGTGATCTGTGGTCAGTGTGTATGTGATGAGAATCACAGGCTTATAGACGTGCTGCTGGATAAACCACCACTGTGTCACCACCTTCCCAGCTGTGAGGAGCTTACTCATTTCCCTATGTGCATTCTGTATCATGGAGGGATAGTGTCCATCAACGAATCAAAAATCCATCTGTGGTGTTTTGTGTAAACGAAATATATCCTTATATTAAAAATCTGCTTAGAATGTTTATGTCGTATGGATTTGAGACACTGTGTTCAAATCTCAAAATAATATGATTTTTCCTTTGTTAACGAAGGAAACCCCGTTTCTTTTTAAGCTACAAATTATTCAAATTCCATCAACTGCCTGATTACACACGTAATCACAGCTCATTATGTTTTTCAAGTGTAATCAATGATCGTTAATACTTATACGGTGACACCACCTGTCTCAGACTCCTCAGAGCACAGTCCTAAGTGTCCTTGAAATACTATGAGACAAACTTTGTTTTTTTAAAAAAAGAAATGCATTCAGATGAAGGTGGCACAGCATGTATGGTGTTGAAAACAGTCCGTTTCGTTTGAGCAGTTCTTTACATTGTATCGATAGTGTGCAGCTAGACCAATATGTTATTCAATTATATATTAGTTGTAGAATCACATTTCAACACTCAGAAATTCTCTGTTGATACAACTGAGTCATTTACCAAAAAAGGAAGTTGCATAGTCTAGTTGATAAGACTCCAAATTTAATTCACCAGTCATTAGTTTTATTAGTTATTTAAAACTATGGCTGCGACAATTTAGTAACAAATTAGCTTTATTTTATCCATTTGGTCTAAAGCTGCAGCGAGTAGATTGAGGGTTATTGTTACATTGAATATAACTAGCACAATAACCAATATTTGCAGCCACAAATATATATTTGAGGGGGAAAAAACAACGTTGATGCTGTGCAATACATTTCTACTTTGCTCATTAACTGTATTTCAAAGGGATTTTTTCATTTGCTTGTAGACGGTGAGGGAAGCGTGAGGAGCCGACCTCCCTGGATCTGTATGAGATAATGACTGAACAACACTGAGCCTGAAGAAGATTTCCTATCTTACACACATGCAGCTTGACCGTTACGAATGTGTATTTCTGTATTATTTGTTTGTGTCTCGTGTGACTGTTCATATTTATATTGTGCCTTTTTAACCATAATCTGTATGCATAATCTCAAAGGGAAATGTGTAAGTTTGTGTTTGATACATTTATCACTGCATTGTTATACTATCCAAAGTGTTACCTTCCTTTATCCCGATACTTTAAGTGCCGTTGAAGTTTTTTGTTTTTCTTTTTGGTTCCTTAGTTAGACTTTTTTTGATTTACCTGTCCTGTCTAAATGGAAAGTTAGATTGGTTTTGCCTGTTTTGTGTTTTCATTAAGAGATTATTACAGATATATAAGTTAGTTTTTTTTAATACTTTGGAAAATCTGATTTCTCAACAGCTCAGTATCATGCTTGTAGTTCGACATTTGCCTCCTTTTGAAAAGGAGTTTACGTTTGTCTTGTTGCTGTGAAACTGCGTCGCTTAAAGACAATCAATCTGTCATACATGGTATTTTCTCAACCAGATAACTAAAGAGGAAGGCACGTCAAAATGGCGTGCAGTCAGGTGTTCAGTGTGATACTACCTATGGGAGTTCAAGGGTTTAGGCTTATTGATCCTGACGCACACAAGACCATTTTCAGTCTTTACTATGCTATTTCTTTTTTCTGCATGTCATCTGTTTCTGAAGCAATCCTGCAATATTTAATCAGCTATATTCTTCGACGTGTCACGTTTTTCATTCTAAAAGCAAATACTTTTCTTTTTTCAAATGCTGTACGTTTTTATTTTTCTAATATCGTTTTTATTTTAAGTATTTCATCTCATTTTCAAGGAGCCGTGAGGCTGCATGGAGTCATGTTGAGAGCCTGAATGTGATCCTCTAAATTCACTACAATCATGATTACTGTTAGGTTAATTACAACAATCACTATTTCCCCACAGTAACTGTTTGGGACCCAGACACAGTCCTGTAAGGTTTGCCTGTGAATCTATGACGTTCTGATCAATGTAAATAAATTTTAAACTTTCCGACTGAACTTTGTGTTTCTTTTTTTTTTCTGCTTTTTTTTTTTTACATTTTCTATTTTATAAATGCAAACTGATAAAACTGATATTTGCGTAACAGAATGCAAAGAATGTTGCTTTACTGGAAGAACAAGAAGACCAGCAGTTTAAGGCCATGACAAATACTCACATATCTGTATATAAGGACACAAAATTGCTGCACTGAGTTACTATAAAAGTGACTCTGCTGTTACACTGCTGATTTATTAATTTGTTGTCATATTGTATAACTTATAACTCTGATCGAAGATTAAGTCCCTGAGAGTTTGCAGACTCCTTTAACCTACAGTATCTTGAACTGAATAAATGATGATTGCCAGCTTCATGTGCCATCATCAGCAGGGGCGACATTAATACAGTGCAGAAAGTGCCAATGAAAATAAATTACGACCTTGACTTGAAGATCAGTGGTGTCTTATGGGTTTGCATCAGTGTTTTGTCAGGGAGGAGGTCCAGTCCAGCCCACACCGCCCTGTGATCTTGGTTAAGATGACAAACGCCCATGTGACTCAGTCTTTGGTCCAGGTCAAGTGATGCAGGTCAGGAGTAGAAGTTCTCAGCCAATTTCCTCATTCTTTTATTGCAGCGCTGACCACTGGGTGCTGGTGGTGTTGGCCAGCTGCCATCTGGAGCATCTGGAACATCCAGTGCAACGTGAAGGGATCTATATTCCATCTCTGCAGTCTGGGGCTGCTCAGTGGAGGTCCCTATCAGGTCCTCTTTGGCGAGGTTTGGATGGCAGCACTTATAGTACAGAATCTTAAACAAGAGGCCGAGGATGTAAGTAGCGACGACACAGACAGCAATGGTTAAAGCACCAAAGTGTGATACGTCAACATGATTCAACAGCTGTTCTGTGCTAATCTTCCAGTACCACAGGCCACAGAGCAGAGAAACGTCAGCCAGCTGGTATCCATGATAGAGCACAGTCCTGTTCCTTGTCCTCCCCTCGACCACGTTAAACCAGGTGAAATACCAAATGAGGCCCACAGTGGCCCGGTAAAGCCATTCTCCACAGGCGCTGTCCATGAACTCCGTCTTGCATCGCCAGGCGAAGAGGAATAACACCAGCCAAGAGCAAAAGAAGTGGGTGAAGATGAAGCAGGGCAGCACAGAGGCGAAGAGCGCCATGGCGACAAGGCGAGAGCAGATGAGCAGCAGGTTCCAGAGAAAGAAGAAGACAGATGAGATCATTTTCTGATTTTCCTTGTCAGGCAGGAATGAGCGTAGAGAGCGGTGGTACATGGTCACACTGAAGGCGATGGCTGAGGCTGACCCGATGGCCTTTATCACTGCGGAGGAGAAGAGGTCGGTGTTACGAGAGATAACAACATTGTTTTCTATGTGGAGCCTGAGAGATGTTAACCGTGGTGATCTACCTGTCACGACGTCCAGCTGCCCCCGCTGCAGAATGATAGTGAGCATGAGGACGAACTGAGGGCTGCTCTCTGAAAACGTCTCAATGAGCCGCAGCATGCTGAGGTCATGGCTCAGGTACACCGCGTGACCTTCAGGGTCATTGGTCTTTGACAAGAAGCTGCGGACGGAAATCTCCACGACACCTGCATGCCTGAGAAACAGCTGTCAGTTAGTGGACAGTTAATCCCATGGAGGGACAGTGGGATCTCAGCTGTCAATTACCTGCTGACAATCACACATACCTGGGGAAAGCAGTAAACACACATTTAAGAAGCTTGTCCTGTGAATATTTAGAATGAGCAAATACCCTGTGTGTCATGTAGTTCGCCTGAAATGAGGTGTGGTGCCCATTATTTTCAAACTGAAAATGAAACACTTTATTATGGAAATGAACTGACGTGAACTTCCTCATTACATCACGCTACTTTTTACCACATTCCATCATAACATGAAAATGTAGTTATCTATATCGTGTTGTTGTTGTTTTTTTCCAGTATGGCTGCAGTGGGGATTTCAGTGAGCTTCTATCCCCATTAGATCCCCAGATTCTCCAACAGTATCTGCTCCAAACACTGTCACATATATCTCGGATAAATTTCTCCAATACAAGCTGACATGTGTTGTATCATTCTCTGGATGCCCTGCTGCAAGGCATTTTGGGTAAAGTGTTTCAGTGAGAGTACAGCTTGTGTCAGAGCCTATTAACAGCATCAAAAATCATCTTGTGAGAGGCGTATATCTACAACTCCAACGGCAGGACACTGAGCTTTACGTGAAGAACGGTGTTGCATATGGACAGTTATGAAAAAGTCGGTACGAGGTAAAAGTCCTATGAATGGAAATATTTTCACAAACAGGTCCGACAAAAATCCACAGTGTAAAAATATAATTCCTTTACCTCATCCACCAACAGCTTTCCACACATCCCTCAAAGTAAAATACACAGCACACAACAAGATATTTATAATATAGAGAAGTTGATACAACCTGATGTAGATTCCCAGCTGTGTCACATGTAAAATCCCGAGTAAGCGCGGGCTCAGGGATTTCTCCACCGTGGTCTCCCTCTTGAACTGCTCGTAGCTGTACCAGAGCCAGCTGTAAGCCTGGACAAGCACAGACGAGCCCAGGAGCAACAGCAGCAGGACACCGAGGCTCACGTAGGCCTTTTCCTGGAAAAACGACACAGCTGCAAAAATGTCCAGCCCTACGTCCAGCACTAAGACCACCAGACCAAGACAAGTGAAGAGGAAGTCCACAGGAGAGTATGTAAACACAGCCATACCGCCTGACATTACATTTGACGTGTGTCACTGCCTGTTCTGGGTGCAGCTACATGCTGTAGCAGAATAGTGTGTACTGGGAATAACACAAAACTGAAAAGTATGCAAAGAGGCAAGGTTCATATTTTGACCCCGCCCACACAAACACTCCCCTTTAGTTGTTTGCTATATATGGCACATCCTGTGTTAAAAGCTGATCACTCTTCACATGTTGAAATCACATTCTTTTACAATAAAATAAATACACTGCTCCGCATGCTACTTGATGTATAAAATGTTGTGACCTAACTAAAATGCATGTAAGATGTATGTGGAATGCAGTGACCGAATTTCCCAATTTGGGATTAATAAAGTATGTTCAAAAAAATAAAAAAAGAACTGTAAATTACCATGAAAGTCACATACTGTTTGTAACCGGCTTCCATTAGTGTCAAATAAAACAGGTCATAGAGGTAGTTTAACACTGTTGCTGTTTTAATAAGTGCAAATGAGCACATAAGGTTTAGACTGACTGTGACCTGTCACCTTGACCTCTGGTTTCAGCAGTACATGCAGCAAATATTTTTTAACACTGTTAGCTCCGCCCACTGTGGCTTAACCGTGTAACACTATAAGAACGTTGCTTACCACAGTTAACAAAAAGAGGTGTGACACGTGAGTATCAACACAAAACAACAACAGCTGCTTAAACAGACTTATAGGATGCCAGCAGACATTTAAATACAGCAGTCTCGAATAACACTGAATGGCTGTGTGAGCCGGGCTATCATTCAGTAAAACTGTCATTCAGTAAAACGGAACGATACATCAATGTTTAACACATAACAATGTACACTGAAAGTTTGATTTTCTAAAAACTTAGTTTATCATACGAGTTTTAAGTAAAGAGGAGGAATATTGTGACATATACTGTGAAACTGAAGAAGTTAGCCATAGCATTTATGTTGATGTAAAGCAAAACAATCGATGTCCAGAACAGTACAGAACCGCTTTATGGTAATATAGAGGTTTATATGGTATTTGCATCAATATGATGAAGTATCATGAAGTAACATGTCAGCTATTCCTATTATATGAACAGTTTACTCTATTGCAATATGATATTGCAATAGAATCTGAGAAATACAGTGTAATGGATTTTATCCATATTGCAAACTTGTATTATTTAACAACAGTTTGGAGTCTGTATGAAGGTTAAATGTACTGTACATGAGGAGAAAATGCAGCAAAACCAGCAAACAGTTAAGGTCAGGACTGTTGGAGATGGACAACGCTCCTTCAGCACCACATGAGGTAACGTTTATCAGTAACATCTGACTGACGCACAGGCATCAGAGATGTGATGACTCTGATTTATTTGTGTTGTCAGTGTTTCTAAAGGCTTTCTGCTCTGTGTAAAAAAGAGTAGCATGGCTCGCCATCCGTTTGTTGAGAAGCGGGGAAGACAGGGTGCCATCCTGGATGGAGATGTGTCTGAAGGACACTTCAGCATCGGGCAGATCACGGGGCAGACCTGAGTCCCTCACTGGGGGCCTCCACAGTTTGGGGTGGAAGCAGGAGTAGTAGAGAACTTTGAAGAGCAGTCCAAGGATGTAAGTGAGAGGTAGAGCAATGATGAGTGCGATGGCGTACGACGTACTCTGGACAGGGTCCCTGTAGCACCACCATGTGACCAGCAGGATTACTGCATCAGCAGTAATGAAAAAATGATAGATGAGGCTCCTGCCTCGGGTTCGACCCTCTGCAACATTAAACCAGCTGAAGTACCAAATGAGCCCGACAGTGGCCCGGTAGAGCCACTCCCCACCCAAGCTGTCCATGAAGCATGTCCTCTGTCGCCACGCCCATAACACAAACACAAACCACAGCATGAGGAAGTGGGCTGCAATGTACCCCGGTAGAACAGAGGCAAACAGGGCGAGGGCCGCCACACGGGGAGCGATTAGCAGCAGATTCCACAGGAAGTAGATCAAGGAGGAACCCCAGCCCTGCTTGGCTTTGTCTGGGAGGAAGGCGCGCAGAGAGCGGTGATAATCCACCACCATCCACGCTATGGAGGTGGTTGATGCAGCAATGCTTACAACTGAAAAAACAACAAGTTACACCATTAATGTAGCAACCAAGAAAAAGTGATGACAGGCAACATGCAACATGTATGACAAAACCCTGATGGTGTTCTTAAAAAAAAAACCCCACAACCTTGTAGCTTTATTTGACTTGCACACATGCACACATCAAATTAAAGAGGCACTCACACTGAACGGTCCTGGCCTTGTTGGTGCTCAGCATGACATAGATCATCAGGGTGAGCTGTGGAGCGCTCTCACAGAACGTCTCGATGAGTCTGAGCATGCTGAGGTCATGTGTCAGGTAAACGGCGTACTCTGACCCTTCCTCTTTGCGCCACCACACTCTGAAGCCCTGGCGTATGGCAGAGATGTGCCTGCATGGACAAACAATTGTAATGTAAAAGGGATGTTACATGACACATGCATTGTGCAAGACATTACACACACCAAATCCTTTAAGCGTTTACAGAGAAAACACGCTACAGGCATGACGCTTTAAGTGACCTCCATAACAGTAAACCATTCCTATTTAACACTTTGCACACTACAGTAAACGGATTATTTTGCGATGCATGGGCTCAGGATCTGGCCAATATTATTACTTGTCTGCAGACATATTATTAAGTGGAGAGAGAACTTCCGCTGAAGTGAACGTATAATAAATCCTGAAGTAGAGTTGCTTCAAGTTGTCAACCCACAGTAAAATACCCCACAACCAGTGTGATAATCTATTAGATATAGTTACAGTACATACTATACTGAAAAAAACATCCGGCAAGCTGCTGAAAATCTTCAGTATTAACTTACATATTATGGACTCAGTTAATAACCTGTGAAATAATTGAGTAATCATTAAAAATTGCAGTTGCATTTCTAATCCTGTCTTGCTAAAACTAGCTTGCATCACTACTGGTGAAACTAATGAGTTTGGAATTTAGCTTTCTACAAGTAGCAGCTACAGTAAGAGCTGTTTTACTGCATGATACTTTAAAACTTTAAAACACAGCTACTTGGAATCCACAATGAACCAGTCTGACTGATCAGGTGTAAGAAGTACTGTTTGGGTCTGAGAACAGAACCGGGTTACCTGCACAGGAAGCCCAGCTGCAGCACATGTAACAGGCAGAAGAGCTTCACCCGGTCCCCAAACAGCACGGTCCCTGCCGCGGCCTGGGTGGTGAACCCCGGCAGCTCCAGGTCGTACTTGAACCAGAACCAGCTGAACATCTGGACCACGACTGAGGACAGGACCATGAGGCCGACCAGCACCCCGAACCAGAAGAAGTCCCCGTGGCAGTAAAACTCGGTCGCCACCCACACGTCCGAGCCCCAGTCCACGAAGAAAGTGCACACCCCGATCACAGAGAAGACGAAATCGATCCAGGAATATCTGGAAAAAGCTGAGCTCTCCATGTCGGAGCCCATTAACTAGCTAACCTGTTGCTGTGAGGCTAACATTTAGCTAACTCCGTGTACCGTTATATCCCTTCCGAACTGACCCCACATTCTTCAACCTTATGAGAAATAAAGTTGCCTCAACTTTCACAGTTGGGCGACGGCGTCGACCAGCTCCACCAAAGCAAAGTAAACACGAAAAGTGACATTATTTGTCCCCAAATCGTAAAAACGAACGTCCGCTAAAAGGGGCAGCCGGTGTGTTTGTAATTATCCCTGTCCGTGCGGCTGTTAGCTCCGCCCACCGCGGCTTATGATGAGTGTAACGACACGTCGTAAAATCCGGTGTGGACAGGTTTAAATATTTAAACATCCTGCACAAAAAGGACACGACAGTAAATCTTTTGAGAATTTAGAACTGACTCAATTTGATGTATCCGTTTATTTAAAACTTGTTTCATGAAATAAAAAATATTTTGAAATACATTCAGTTCTTCTAACATTAAGTATATTGGGTATAAATACAAACGTATATTTTAATCAACTCAGCTGTATAAGGTAGATTTGACCCATGGCTTTGCCTGCAGTGAAGGGTTTACCTGACAGACTAAACTCGGGAAGATAGAGGACCTTCTCGGACGAAGCCGCGCCCCCTGTGATCGCAGCCTATTGTGTCACGGGAGCGCGCGTACCTGACTCCGCCGCCTCGCGCCTCCTCTGTGTGCGCTCGTTAGCTTTTGGTCGTCGCTCGCGCTCTCACTAGCAGGCGCAAGCTAACAAGATGTCGAGGGTGTACATCGGACGGCTGAGCTACAGGGCCAGGGAAAAGGACGTGGAGAGGTTCTTTAAAGGCTACGGGAAGATCCTGGAAGTCGATCTGAAAAATGGGTAAGTTTGAAACTTCGTGTTTTTGGAATCGTTCTTTTGTTGAAACTAACGGGAACTCGGGCCTAGCCGTGGACACCAACATGCTGCACGGGCCTTGTTAATTGAAGCGTGCTCGGCCTGCTCATGTAAATGGTCGACGGTCTTATTCGTATGTAATACGACTTAACGTACATCTATGCACATGAATGTTGTGTTCTCACGTGTGGGATTTATGATGTCATATTTAAGTAAAGATTGGTGTTCGTGGGCTTTGTTCGGGTCGTGGTTCTTCTCGTCTCACGACTAGCGGTGGTTGGCTAATGTTAGACGTGGCAATGTCACGGGCGGTTGTGTGTGTGTGTTGCGCCAGGCAAACCGTTTGCTAATCAAAAGCTAGAGAAAATATATGTTCTGCTATTTATGTTTATCTAATGCTATGAAATGTATTGCGTAACACGGTGTCTGTTGCACACACAGTCCTCGTGATCTTCCTGTTAGCTGCACCGGTTATTATTGAGAATAGCCGGTATCGGGGTACTTTATGAATCCCCGGATGTAAATTCAAAAATCACAACAATAAACCAAATGAGCGAGCAAATCACGTTGATTTATGTCTGGCTGTTATTGTTGACGTGTTTACATACCAACGTATTTGAATGTGGTCAACTTGCACGAGTTTGGGTTTTTAAACTATTTTCTAAACATGTCCTCTTCCACTCTGCAGGTATGGGTTTGTTGAATTCGATGACCCCCGTGATGCAGACGATGCGGTGTATGACCTGAATGGCAAAGAGCTGTGTGGAGAGAGGGTCATTGTGGAGCACACCAAGGGACCCCGCCGCGATGGAGGCTATGGTGGAGGTGGTGGTGGCGGCGGCGGTGGTGGTGGCGGCGGCGGCGGTGGTGGTGGAAGGAGTAAGTGTCCACAGGAGTGTTGCTGCTATTTCACGTGAATAATGTCTTTGAGGGGTTTCATTCATTACAGGGTATCGTTGTTCAAATTTCAGAGGGACAAAATATATTGGCTTGTCCTTGGTGGCTGATGTGCATTCAATTTATGCCCATGTGTGATAGAGCAAAGCATTTTCCCGACCACACAGACACAGATGTACATTTAATACTAATTTATGTATTTGCTGTAATTAATTGTTCTTGCCCTGCTTTATCGGCACCTTATCTCCACCCTTGATGACTTTCAAAGTTATCTCACACAGGTTTCACTGGGAATCACTAGCTTCGTGTTGGGTTTTTGTTTGTCATGAATCTGTCTACACTCATCCACAATCTCTGTTTTATTGTTCCCGCCTCAGCCAGGGTTCCAGGTTCTTTATGGTCTGTTTAACATACAGGCGTTTCCAGTTTTTGGATAGCACACTCTATTTTTATTGTCTTGCAAATAGACAGGAGACAGGACACTAGCAGCAATTTAACACGCCCCTCAAAGATGAGCAGCAGTTGGAGCAGTTTTTCTTCTCAGTCCATTACATGATTACATTTGTGTGCACTAGAGCCACCAATGACTTGAAAATCTTGTAATATGTGATGGGGAAATGGCTTAATGATGGAAAGGATAACTTTACTGTCTTCATTTGTAAAATCTGACTGTCACATATTTTGTAATCATTGATGTCTTATTCCGTTTTTTATTTTATTTAAAATGACTGTCAATTTAAAGGTAAAGATTTAACAAAGAACCTCAATGTTTTAATTGAAAGAGTCCTATGCTGACTGCCTGCCCCTATTGCTGGCCATGGTGTCCCCCCTTTCCAAGAGTGTGGTTTGACCATTCTGGGCCCCTGGGCAGACCAAAAAAGGGAGCCATTGTGAATGAAGACCGCTTTTCCCATTAGGCCCAGCCCGGGTGGTGAGGATGCCATGGGGGTTAGGAACAGATGTGGGTTCAGCCTAAAACAGAACATGTTTTATAATAGTGAAATGTTTTTAGATAGGATAGCTTAGAAACTTGATTTAATTCACCGTAAGTACTTCCTCAAATAAGTTTTTCAATTTGACTTTTCTTTTTCTTATCTAGATAATAGGCCTATTGAGCTTTTACAAACTCTAAGAAGCTAAAACTCTGCCTTTTTATCAATTCATAAGAGTAAATGTTTTTTTAGGGATTTTATTAACATTTCTTTTCCCCTTCTTGGTTCTTTTTTCCCCCCAGTTGAATATTGATATATTCTGTAGCGCGTAGCTTGGAGTTTAGTATGACTGCATCATTTCATTTTCTTGCCGGTCCTCATTTTCCCTGTTTTTTCCTTGTTGCCTTGAAAGGTGGATATGGGCGCTGGGGAAGAGACAGATATGGACCACCGATAAGGACAGATTATCGGCTCATTGTTGAGAATCTCTCTAGCCGCTGCAGTTGGCAGGACTTGAAGGTATGAAGTTTCTTACTGTTGTTTTTCTTTTTGCATTCATGAGTGCTGTCTGTAATTGTTCATGCAGATTTCATTTTCACCATTTGTTTTCATTTTGAAGGACTACATGAGGCAAGCCGGAGAGGTGACTTATGCTGACACCCACAAGGGCCGGAGGAATGAGGGGGTGATAGAGTTCAGGCTGTACTCTGACATGAAGAGAGCTCTGGAGAAGCTGGATGGCACAGAGGTGAACGGCAGAAAGATTCGACTCATTGAGGACCGCCCCGGAGCCAGACGCCGTCGCTCTTATTCCCGCAGTCGCAGCCGCTCCAGGTTGGGCACACGGTTGCATTTAGAAGTTCTACGAAGACTAAGAATGAAAATTGAAATGTGAAAAGGCGTTGAGCCATCGCTGATTTTTAACGAAAATGCTTCATGTTTTTTTTTTCTTCTCAGGTCCCGCTCCAGGAGCCGTAGGTCTCGCAAGAGCCGCAGCCGCAGTGAGAGCAGCAGCCGCAGTCGCTCCCACTCCAGGTAAGAAATCCGACCCCCATTACAGAATATCATCAAGGATTTGTGGCATTAATTTCTATGTCTCAGTCTGGCACCTATGGAAGCAGAAAAAATAATTCGGAAGTTGGCAAATTCTTTCATAAATGAGACAGTTGAGTAGGGTTAAGCAAGGAAGGAAATGTAAATTATGTTTGATTTTGCTGACAGGGCGGCGTCCCACTCCCGTAGTCGATCCCGCAGCAAGAAGAATAAGGGCAAGAGCAAGAAGGAGGAAGAGGATCGCAACAATGATGCCCAGAAGAGCAAGGATAGCAGGAGCCGCAGCCCCAAGAGCAAAAAGAGTAAGAAAGACGGGAAGAAGGGCAAGAAAGAGGATTCCCAGTCCAGATCTCGCTCTCGCTCTAGGTCTCGCTCTAGATCAGGAATTAAAGATCGCTCTAGGAAATCTGGCTCAAATGGCCGGGAGCAGCCCAAGAGTGATGACGAGGAAGGTGAGCCCGAAAGGGGCTCTCGTTCCCGTTCTCGCAGCCCCATTGATTCCAAATCAAGAGCCAGGTCTAAATCCAAATCCAAATCCCGTTCCCCCTCTCCTGCCAAGGCCCGGTCCCGGTCTGCCTCACGGTCAGAGTCACGGTCCAAATCCCGCTCCCAGTCTCGTTCCCGCTCTCGTTCCCGTTCCTAGTTCCGATTTTGGACTGTTTGTCATGCGCCCCTATCTCAGTGTCTTCCCCATCCCTCATTTACGTTCCCCAAACCCTGCAACACTACCCCAGCCTCCTGTCTTTTGATAAATAGGTGTAGAGTACCAGGCACTCGTGTTCAATGTCTTTAATGCACATGCTACTCCATTTCTTTTGACTTCTGCTCAACATATTTTTTCAGTAGAGCCGTCTCATATGGAGGTGTTTGTAAAACAACAGAGTGCAATTCAGTTTTATAAGTTTCAGTGATATGGTGTGTCTAAGCCTTTTTTTTAAAATCACGTGTAGAAGCATACTGTTTTTGTCAATATACCAGGTGGGAAATGTTTTTACATGTTCTCTCCTTTTTGTGAAAACCCTTGTACCATTTTATTTCCAATTAAAAATTGGTTCTGTTCTGAAACTGTCGCTGGTGTTTTTATTTTGTTTTCACTTGATGTGGTTTCATACAAAATGAGTTTTGCTTTTTTGTTTCTGAAATAACACAATGTAAAGAGTCATTTATAGTGTACATTTAGTTAAAAATACATACAATACATTTATTACAGTTAAATGGTTCAGTAAATGTAATCATAATTATTCAGCAAGCCATTTATCTTAATAGATACCAGTCATGTGCCTCCTTAACGTTTAACCTATTTCTATTCACCTGCAACTTGGCCTCAGTCCTTTGCAACTTACTGCACACTTTCTTATTCAGACCTGGTCCATCAGTATGATAATCAGAAGCACAGATCTTCATCCTCCCATCTAATCAGTCTAGCCAGAAAAGGGATTTATAACTGGCCTTGTTAGTCATCGTCGTCATCCTCTTCAGAGGAAGATCGCATCACCCCACCACTGTTATCTCTATAACACTGAGCCAACAGGTGCAGCTCCTCCAGGGCCTCGTCATAGACGGCCATTTCAGGCCCCTGGGAGAGGAAGCTAGGGGCCATACGGCGGATGTTAAAAGCTTTGGCACCACGGTGCATTTCTGACAGCCATGTGCCGAGCGCAGGCCCAGACTGGAGAGATGTCAAGACTGGAACTGTGGACACCACGGAAGCTGGCGCTGCACAGATAGACGTTCAAATTATAAAACCATCAACTCGAGCACAAGATGAGACAGTGTTAAATCAGCAGGTACGAGTGAAAATGGACTCACAGCCTGGTGGAGGAGACTGGCTCTGCAAGAATCCCTGAGGACTGAGGGACTGACTGAAAATCTGAGGGAAGGGGGGTGTCAACTTACTGGGAGTAGACACAAGCTGCAGGGCACTGTGAGAGCAAGGATGAGGAGAGGGGATGGGGGGGTTAAATACATTTTCAAATACATTCAAAAGATTGAAGTAGTTTTCAGCAGATGGACTCACAGAGAGGCTGTAGGATAGAAAGATTTGATGTAGGATGTGAGGACGTCTTCCCCGCTGTGGAGGCTGTGCAGAGGAGTGGGTGGCTTCATCTCTGGAGTCAGAGAGCTGAATGAAAGAAATTCATTATTACATTGAAAGCAGATATGCTGCTGTGATAAATGGTGGTCAGGCTAACTCCAAAACATTAATAAGATACATTTTCCACAAATCTAACATGAAATGTACAAGGAAGTTCTGACCTTATTAGTCTCTGGCCCTCGAAACCTTTAAGCGTCGCCAACTGGCCATAGCATCGACCGTCGCCGGGTTCAGAGCACGCTGACAGAGGTTGCCAGGGCAGAGCATCTGGCCACGCACTCAGTGCATCTGGAAGTGAGCTGCTGTGCATCATGGGAAAGGGGACAGCACCATAAGCAGCCACTACCTGTAATTTAAAATGGCATCAGTCAGAAGGATATGCAAAGTCTGTTTATTTTTTCCTGCAGTTAGTTTGGTCCTACTGATGTAAATATTCATGTTCACAGCATTGCACAAATCAGTTATTTCTGTCCACTGAGCAATTACTGCATGTGATGACTGTGTTGGATTCAAGCAGCATTCAAAATCACCTTTCTCCCTGATATGGCCAGTGTGTCTGCCACCTGCCACATGGGGGCGCTGTTGTTCCTCAGCCTGTAGGGCACAGTGAGGGCATCCAGGGCCAGAGCCAGGACAGCACTGGAGTGGTACCACAGTGAGGGCTGTATAAAAAAACAAAGACACAAATTTAATTCAAACTTGTCATATTTCCATGGATATTTCCATGGATATTTTGATACATAACAAGTGTCCTCAATCGCATAATCACATTTATTAAAGTAATAATTAACTTTTCACCATTGTTCATTTAATTCAATAAAAAAAAAAAAAAACGTCTCACATCATAATTGAGGTAGGGAAAAGTTGTGGGAGAAGAGGGTCTTCTTCCCAGTCCACCACGGAGAGTCAACGGGCAGAAGAAAGAGCTGTTATTGGCCAGGTGAACCATCCCTAAAGTGCAGTTCAGCTGGTGGTAGAGTTCCATCATTTGTGTCTGGTTAAAACGGGAATAATAAGTTGAGTGCAGAAGCCCACATTTACAAAAATATCTGATTTCATACAAACTTTTACTAGCAAAAACCCAGTTGCAGAAACACCGACTCACTGAGTTTGGGTGACTGACAGGTGCAAACCCCCAGGTTAGGATGCCTCCCCCACCATAAGAGTCCCGTAGCATCTCTGTGACCTTTGACCCCAGGCCCGCAAAGCCATCAGTCATGTCACAAAAAATCTGGAAACCCTGCGAGGAACACAGAAAGTAAAGAGCAGAGTTTTTATTATAGGATTCATATAAAACACAAGGAAGATAAACAGGTGATATGATATTTCAGAGAAGCTATTCAACTACTATTTAGTTTACAAATATTCTGTCATGATAAACACAAAGATAAGACTGAAACAACTTAGCTACCTGGAGATAATCACACTCTTCCACAAAGAAGTGCAGTTTGTCCTCCAGCTCCTCGAGCACAGACCCCTGCAGTAGAGCCTCTCCCTGGCCGAAGGCCTCCAGCCGATCAACCTCCCTGCACACACACACACAAACACAGTCTCACATGATTCAATCCTCTGTGCTACTGTTGTGTTTGTTTACGTTTCACCATGACACATTAAACGTGATGAAGTGATGAAATTTTGTAAGTGTGGGAAGTCTGAAGTCGCACTCTACCCGTTGTGGTTGTACTGGTGGATGACAGAGATAGTGCGGGGGTGCAGGTGGATCCTGAGGAAGTCAGACCACACCTTCACACTGCCCTCCAGTTTGTAGCCTTTTTGGACTTGAGCTAACCGACTATTCACTGTATCCACACTGACTGCGCCTGCTGCTAGGAGAATAGTCATTATTACTATAGACATCTGTGTAATTCATGCAGCGATTAAAACAGGCTTATCTGATTACGGTTTGTGTTACCTGAGTGCTGAGGCTGGGAGCTGAAGTAGAAATCTGCTTCAGTGAGTATCTCTCCCTTCTACAAACAAAAGCCACTTTTAGAATAAGACATGAAGATGTTTATGTCAAGAAGTGAGCTGCAGGTCCGTTTCTTTTACACCACAAATACTCACATCCAACTTATCCAAATCTCCAAGAAAGGAGTTTTTATCTGGGGGACTTGCTTTATGCATTGTGAGACTTCCCTCCCTGAGAGATGAGGCACATGTTGATGATTTGTCCACATGAAATATGCAAAATGCAGAACTATTAGTACAAGTGGCTCCATCCTGAACACACACATAGGGTCTCATTTACCATGTGACAGCGGACGTGTCTTTGCCTGTATCATAGAGACTCCCCTCCTGCCGCAGTGTCCTGAGACTTCCTGTCATAGAGACACAGTGTGATGTTGGACTGACTTTGGAATAAATATCAATAGTTCCACTGACTGTGATGAAAACAAAGATCAACATGCTAACATGTAAACCTTTAGGTCGCCACACTGAATACATTAGAGGATTTTTTTCAGCAACACCCAAAGCAAGTGAGAAGCTAATTTACCTTCGAGGTCCATGGCAATGAGGCGAGGCGTGTAGGTGACATGTCCACCCACAGTCTGTCCTTCCCGGAACAGAACATCACTCTGGATCTCGCCCGGTGGCGTCTCTGGGTCGTAGGATAAAGAGGCATCCTGAGAACAACGAGAAGATCATCTCTTGTTCTCATCTCTTTCAGTGTCCATGTATAAACAGGCTAATGCCCTGACTACTGGAAATTAGCAGCGTTAGCATAACGAAACCCACATATCCATGCTTAAACTCCCGCGAGGTGGATGTTTATCACATCCAGTCCTCGGTGAGATTATAACATCATAATATTCACATCCTCCCTGTTGTAGAAACAATGTGCAGTCTCTCTTAACTCTCAGGCAAAGCTAGCTGGCTAACTAGCCAACTAGGGCTACCGTTAGCCGCTGCGTCTTTTCCTCACCTGTAAATTCCACCAGTGCGTCCCCACAAAGTTTGAATAGTGTCCCAGCTGAAGAGTGACGACTTCTCTACAAGGGCCGCTCATCGTGGCGGAATTTAATAGTCGGAATAAAATATAAAAAACCCTCTTTTAGACTTAATGGACATGTTTGACGATGACAACACCGAACAGCGACACTCTAGCTAGGCGCCGTTACGCGCACAAACGCGTTCTTTCTATTGGCTGACAGGAAGTAGGGTGAGCTGTGATTGGATGCCCCGCTGCGTCAGTGGTCGTCGTAGTTCGGTTTCACCGTGCCGCAGTTTCACATGTGGTGTAAACATCCGTCTGTTTCCAGAGATCGGACGATTCTCACTTTGACATGTAGAGGGCGTGATCCTAATATTTATTTTATTATTTAAAAATAATAAAATAATATATTTATCATCTATAATATTTGTCCTTGTGCTTTTATTATGAAAGTGCTAAAAAAAAGTTTAGTAGATTTCATTTGAAACTGTTGTAATAAAAAAAGAATAAAAATTGGCGTGAATAAACATTGTCAATACATGTAATATGTATAGGAGTGGAATTTGAGACAAGATGAGTTTCAAACATGGGTGCACATGAACAGTCAGGATATTTACTGCCAATGACATTTTAATTGACATTTCCATTTATTTGAGCATAAAGTTTTTTTTCTAATACATTTTAATAGGTAGAAAAATGAACTAGAACATGGTGCAGTTTTTTGTTTTGTTTTTGTTGCTTTCAGCATTTTCATTCATTCATTGCTGAAGCGTTTGTTAGTAACAGATGGTGAGACACATATAGACTGAGGTGGACATCTGTGCAAAAACAGAGACGTCTCTCTTTATAGCTGAGCGTGTTGGTTTATTCATCCTTTCAACCAAACGGGTTTACACAGAAACACACATGGATACACTCTCAGTCTGTTTGATTACAGGGAGAACAACGGCTGAAACCAGCTGCGCACTTCCTCCATCTTCTCCTCCAGCGTGGATCGTACTTCTTCAGCCGTGTCCTCCAAGCGCTCCTTGATGTCCTCAGCTGTGCTCTGAATCTTCTCCATCACGTTGTCCACCTGTGACTTCAGCAGCTCACTCAGAGTGGTGATCTTGGCCTGGGCGTTGTCCCGCACCTGACTGACGTAGGGCTCCAGGCGAGTCTTCATCTGCTCTGCGTTATCTGAGGTACGAGACTGAAGCTCCTCCAAGAGATCAGCAACGTGTCTGAGAATAGAACAGGGTCGTTTTACTGACGTGACAATAAAGGACAACGCCAGAGCTGATAAGAAGAAGAAGACAGTGTAAAAAAAAGAGCTGTCTCACTCACTTCTTGATCTCCAGCGTGTCCTTGTTGAGGCGCTTCTTCATCTTGCGGTTGTAGGTGGAGACCCTGACCCTGACGTCATCGGCGTTCTGCTCCATCATGGTCTGCAGCTCCTGGGTGTATTTCTCCATCTGCTCCTGGGCCTCGGTCATGTGTTCGCGGAGTTTGTCGGCCATCTTCTGCAGGTCGTCGCCCAGGCGCTCTGCGGCCTCCTTGGTGAAAGGGGCCAGCTTGGTCTGCAGGTCGTCCCGGTACAGGGACAGCTCAGACATGCTGTCCTGGATCAGGGTGCTGTGACAACACCATGGTCCAAGTTGTCATCGACAAATCTCAACACATATATATAGCTGGTACATTTTTAAAATGAAAATCCTAAACTAATAAATAAATAAATAAAATGACAACTCACTCGAGCTCTCGGCTGATGGTCGATCCTTTCATGTCCTTCACAAATTCATCCGCCTTCAAGCTCAGCTCTGTGAAATAGTCCTTAAACTTGTCGACGGTGTCTTCCCACGGGTTCTTCATGTCCAGCTGAGGAACGCTTCTTGCTTGGCAGCCTGGTTGTAGGAAAATGACATTTAAAACCCACTGCAACCAAACAGGTGGACGGACTGGATCTTCTTTGAATCCATGACTGAAAATTAGCTTTACCTGACAAAACTGCCAGCAGAAGGATGAATGCAAACCCCCTCATCGTGACCGGAGACGAGGACACCTGGAAAATCACGGGACGAATAAGACGCAGTTATCTTAAACATGGTGCGAGATGAAATAACATAACAATAATAACGTTCATGAAGCCAGACTTTTCATCATGAAGATGTCAGAACTTTTTGATGCCACTTTTTGTCGTCGTCTCAGGATTTAAGTTGTAAGAAGCAGGCAACCGAAAACAAATCAAAGTTACAATGATTCAGCCCCTGACAGTGCAACCAGCTGCGTCTTACCTCAGCGTTCCTGATCTGTGACGTCTGTTCTGCTGCGAGCGCTCGTCAAAGTATTTATACTCTGAGGTCGAGTTGATCTGATCCAATAAATGTCAGGCGGATTTCTGACCTGCGTCCGAAGTTCCCAGTGACAAATGTACTGTTGTCACCTTTTATTGCCGTGCTCGTTATTTTCGGCTCCACGTCACACACTGAAAGTGCACAACTGAGCACAGGTCGGGAATTCGAAGCTCTGGGAACATCCCATCCCAGCTCCCAGCGGTAAAACCTGCAACTTCCTGGTGGTTCGATACTTTAATACACATTCTTATGTCGAATGTGATGAAAACTGTGACTGCGTCATCAGATAATGATTCTCCCTGTTTGTCCCCAGCACAATGCTGCTGATAGACCAACAGGGGAAAGGTCAAAGGTCTCTTAGCACATGCATGTCATTGTCCAGCTGATCTGGTCCATAGTCTGCTTTTATACAACTTTAACAAGATGGGAAATCTTCCAGGTACAGGTCAATAAAACCATTTCATCCACTGCAGATTCATAAACAATAAGAAGAATGAATATGTTTTCGTTTTTTTTTCCTCAAAAGTTAAATAATGTGGTTCCCAACCAGATGATGAATGGGATATAAAAACAGACACAATCTATTTTGTCTATTTCGCTTGGGAATTTCTCAGAGAGAAGAAACTACATATGCCACGTTCCACACCTCCCTGTGGTTTCATCTCTTACTTCAGCTGCTTCCATTGTTCTAACTCAGGTGTCGCGTGTCATCGAGGTCACATGGTGACGAGATCGTAGTTAATGTTAAAATGTTACTTCACAGGTCGACAATCTGACTCAGGAACATCAGTGATAAGACACCAGTCAAACTGGAGCAGCAAAACACAACACTGTGTTGTTGAATTACACAATATTTGTGTAAGGTCAGCTGTTAATGTCATCCCTCAGTGAGATTCAGGCGTCTTCGGTTTTATATATGACGACACAACATTCATTTACTTTGTTTATTGTTCATTTCCAGGTGTAACACAACAGTCCAGGACATAATACTGATATGTTTTTCATAAGAGACAACAACAACAACAACAACAACATAGAAAATGAGGTAATGCATTGGGTGACGAGGGGCCAGTGTTTGTTCACTGGGTCAGCTTAGTGAAGGACCTCCACAGAGCAGCCAGCTGCTTCTTCAGGTTCTGTGAGTCCGAGTCCAGCTTGGCCTTCAGCTCCTCTCCATATGGAGCCAGGTTCTGCTGGATCTCCTGGGCTTTCTGGGTCAGCTGGGTCTGGAAGCTCTGGACCATGGGGATCATGCTCCTCTGAAACTCCTCCAGACTCTGCTCCATCTTCTCCCTCATCTCCTCAGTGTAGGGAACCAGCTGTGCCTTCAGCTCCTGGCTCTTCTGCAGGAGGACGGCCTTCAGGGCCTCTGGGTCCATGGTCTCAGCATAAGGGGTTGCATCATTCTTCAGCTCCTCCACCTTCCTCTGGAGGTCTGACGCCAGCTCCTCGGCGTATGGCTGCAGGCCGGTGCTCACAGCGGTCAGATCTTTCTCCAGAAGAACCTTCAGCCGCTCGGCCTCCTGAGCAAACTTAGACAGGAGGTCCTCGGTCAGAGGAGCCACCCGGGTGCGCAGGACGTTGGTGAGCTGGTTGACGGCCTTGGTGCTTTCAGAGATGAGGATGCTGCAGAGACACAAACATACATACTGTATTAGTGTACGTACAGGGCCATGATGCTGTGGGATTTGCTGACATAAGGAGAAGCACAGTAAGTTTCAGACTCATGGCAGACTCTTACTTGACGTCCTTTCCCAGCTCCGTCTGTCGGATCTGCTTCAGGGAGTCCTCTGCACTCATTGTCGCCTTGGCAACGTAGGCCCAGAAAGCATCTTTCACCATGTCCACCTGGTGTTTGGGACGTTGCTGCGACATGAGTTTGCCATCGCAACCTGACGAAAGAGCAGGTAAGGAGAGATCATTTCTCTCTTATGATGTAAACGTTGTTGTTGTTTTCTTTTTTTTGTTTTTTTTTGTTTACCAGTGAAAACAGCGAGGACGAGCACCACGAGGAACTTCATGCTTCTGATGCTGCTGCTGAAAGGAAACCCACAGTTTAGATGTTATGACGTTGTTCTTCTTCGTATAGGTTTCATCAGGTCAGAGGTGACTCACGGACACTGGTGTCTTACCTGAGCTGGCGGTGTGGTGAGTGTCTGCGTCCTGCACTCCACTGTGTGTATATATAGGCAGCCGAGCCGTATGGAGGAAGCAGAGGAGTAAAGTCCAGCGCTGAGTGCCGTGCTGTCACCACGGCTTCCACATCATGACGCCTGATGTCACCACACTGATCTCACTTTTTTTTTTTTTGAATACTTCAATTTGGTTCTGTTTTACTAGTTTTCCTCATTGGGTCGTGTTTTTTCCAGGTTTCTTCCATTTTGTTTTATTGTGAGTCATGGGAATATGATCACGCTTCATTTCATGGACACACATTCAACCTGAGTTTCATATGATTTAAAGTGTCCATTCAATGAATCAATGGACCAATCAATGAATGTGACTGAGACTTAAAAGACACAAAGAAGCTGAGTCAGCACGATGTGATTATTACTATTTAACTTTTACAGTACAGGTTTTGTTTGGTTGTAGATGTTTGTTGATTAATTGAAACCATCAGAGCAACAGTCAGACTGACTGTTGTTGTCAGGGGCTTTGTAGGTCAGTGAAATGTGGGCAGGACTTTGATCGGTTGTTCCACAGACCTGCTGATTATCTTCACTCAACACTGTGTTTTTTGTTTCCCCCTCATACAGCAGATCCTGACTGACACACCGATAAGACTGTTTTTATATGACCCACGATAATGCTGATAACAGACGTGGCGACAGGTCTCAGGGAGCAGGACGACAACAGTAAACACGCTGTTTTTACTTCAGCCACCAGAAGCACAGCACAGCTGGACGTCTGCTCAAACTGCTGGCAGTTGAGATGCATTGTGGGTAATGACAACATCAGGGTTTTTTGAATGAATGAATGAATCTTTGGCTCTGCTGTCTGCATATAAGTGCAGTATAAGTATAAGTCACCGCTCACGTGTCGGAGAATACATGACACATCGTGAGACGATACGTGACGTGGAGCGACGGCAGTGACAAGGATCCGTCCAGCGGGGCAAGTCCAGCAGGACTTTACCCTGAAATACCACTATAAAAACTCTCAACCTGCGCCTGATCAACACAAGTCATCAGGCTGACGAAGAGACGCACTGCCTCTGCAAGGTAAAACAGCTTCCACGGCTCACAGCTGAACTCACGCTCCATTTCCACGCTTACTTTTTTTTAAATTGTACGTTTTTTTTTCTTTATCCTACAGAGTCAAGTTCAATCATGAAGGTACTTGTGGTTCTCGCACTTGCTGTTTTCTCCGGTGAGTTAATTTTTATTTTTTTGTGTAAAAGCTGAATCCATGAGAAAGACGTTTCTTTGTTTTGGGCCTGTGGTCTGATCTGGGCTTCGTCCGACCCGCAGGGTGCAATGCCAACATCCTGTGGCAGGAGCAGCCCAAGAGCAACCTGGAGGTGGTGAGCGATGCTTTCTGGGACTACGTCGCCAAAGCCACTCTCACTGCTGAGGACACGCTCAATCAGATCAGACAGTCTGAGCTGGGACAGGAAGTCAAGTAAGACACTCGACCTGATAAAGGCGCCTGCAGCCTTCAGAGAAACGTTCCATGTTTCATTTGTGCTTCTCGATTCCTGTGTCTCACAGTGCCAAGATCTCCCAGAGCGCTGACACAGTCAACCAGTACATCGTTGCTCTGCGTACTCAGGCTGCTCCTCTGACCCAGGACTTCATGACTCGGTTTACCCAGCAGGCCGAGGAGCTTAAGGCTCGCCTGGAGAAAGATCTGACCACCGTGAGCACGAACGTGCAGCCCTATGCCGAGGAGCTGGTGGTACAACTCCAGAAGCAGGTGGAGGAGCTGAAGAAGGAGGCATCTCCCTATGTGGAGGCCATGGACCCAGAGGCCCTGAAGACCATCCTGCTGCAGAAGAGCCAGGAGCTGAAGGCACAGCTGGATAAGAGTGTGACCGAGCTGCAGGCCCAGATGGTTCCCTACACAGAGGAGATGAAGCAGAAGATGGAGCAGAGCGTGGAGGACTTTCAGAACAGCATGATCCCCATGGCCCAGAGCTTTGAGACCCAGCTGACCCAGAAAAGCCAGGAGATCCAGCAGAACCTGGCCCCCTATGGAGAGGAGCTGAAGGCCAAGCTGGACGCCAGTGCCCAGGACATGCAGGCTCAGCTGGCTGCTCTGTGGGAGACGTTCACCAAGATAACCCAGTAAACACACAACTCCGTCTGCCTCAAAGGCCCCGCTGCTGCTACAGCCTCCACAACAAATATTTATTGACGCATCACGCAATGTCTGTTTTATTCAATAAAATCTGACAGTCACGATGTGCATTTTAGTGCCTTGATTACTGATTTTTTTTGAAAATGTTGAACAGACTATGTCCATTTACTGACTCTTCACGAGCTTCAGAGTCCAACAGAGACACGATTAACTGAAGAATACGACCAAAAGGGGGCAGTGTTTGTAAGAAATAGTATTTATCCGTTTTTAAGAGGTATATACAGGTCATATATACTGTTCCAAATGGTCATGGCATAAAAAAGGCAACAGATCAAAGGATGGATTGTTTTTGTGAAACAGAACAACACACTCTTTCCAGATTACTGACGAACAAATCCCCTCGAAACAAGCAAATGACAATCAATTGCTTCACTGCATGTCAGACTTTACAGTAAAAAAACAAATAAAACTAAGAACACAACAAAACAGGCAAAAAACTCCAAAGAGCTCTGTTATTCTGTAACGTCTCTTCGCGTCTAACGACTTTCTACAGCCGAAAGGTTAGTGTGTTTGTGTCAAGAGTCACGTCGTCAAATTCCTGGCCAATCACATTATCTGTTACGATTCTGATCATTCAGGCAATTAACGCTTTAGATTTAAATAATTACCTTTCACAGTTTCTAAAAAACACAGTTGATGAAACATAATTTGGGAAAGCAGTAAGACGACTATGAGCAAATCTACAAAAGAGGTCAGAGACGGTGTGAGCACATGGCATCGTCTGTCCTTCTGTACTGAGCCTGTCTGTCCTGTGAAGTCTGTCTGTGAGTCGTTAGGTGTTCAGCCAGTCTAACCGATAGTGACGCCAAAACCACACTGGAACTTGTTCTTGTTGTGGTTGAGGAAAGAGCAAAGGACCAGCGAGAGTGGCAGAGGGAGTAACTTCTTTTCTAATGTTGCGCCTACTATCCAGTTACTGTCGATAGAACCTGGGAGGAGGACAAAAACAGACAGACAGACAGAGACGTAGTGGGATTAAATCATTTAAGTCAAGACAATTGAATTCATACTGAAATACCCTCTATATGCAACCCCTACCTTTAAACTGTAAATTGGCTTTGGGCATGTCTAACTGGTAACCAAATGACACGCTGGTGTCCTGCATACGTGTGCTCGCCTCAAACTCCACACCAACCTGCAACTGTTAAACAGCAGAAGAGTCAGGGCGACCTCTTTGTTATATTCACAACAATCAAATAAATAAACGGGGTTTGCGGACTATCTGGTATCATAAACAAGGGAAGGGAAAGAAGTTACCTGGTCATTGGCTTTGTGGTAATATGAAGCATGAGCTCCTGCTGAGCCAAGTGTCATCGTGGCAATGTAGTTATTTCCTGCACAGTGGGAGGTCCAGTAAATAAATATACTTTCCAACAGAGTGAGTCCAACTAAAATATCCAGCTCTATCACAAAACTCAAAATTCTTCTCACCTGTGTATTTACCAACTAAAGACATGACTGTGCCCTCCTCTCCCGGCCTGCGGTGGTAAACCAGTTCCCCTCCCAGAGCCAGAGAAGGTGTTATGGACTGGAGGTAGTGCGTTACAATAATACCTGATAGATGCATGACAGCAAGAAGAAAAAAAAAAGGTTTTGATTAGATATCTGTTTTGTTTGAATTCAAAAGCTACATTCAGAACAGTGTTCAAATTCTTAGAAGTTCTTGGATCCTCTTTGCAGCTTTACTGGCTAATGACCTACCAGATCCAACCAGGACGTCTGGGTTTCCCAGCGTGACCGTTGCTGTAAAATCTTTTCCCTTGAACTCAGCATCGCCTTGCCAGTTCACAAACTTGTGCTGTTGTGTCTGAGGACATGACATATAACAACAGTTAATCCAAGTGATAGTGGATTTTTAAGACCTGTGCCAATATCAATGATACGACCTGGAAGGCCAGTTTGGATCGTATTCTACTGCTGATCTGGTGGATGATCTGGGCGTTAAGGCTGCCGCTGTTGTCCATGTCTCCAACCATGACTGGAAAAAACTGAACAAAGAGCATCATTTGCAATAGTTAAAAAAAAACAACAATAATGACTGATAAATGATGGACAGTGACTCCTCCTCACCTCTGCTGGACCTGTCTGCTTCGATCCAACATACGTAGCACCAAACCTGTAGTTCGATTCTCCCATGGCGCTCAACAACACCGTGTGATTGACCTGAAAGGAAGGTTGAGATTTCAAAACGAATGGATTTACTGTTTGTTTTCTTTCATTTGTCCTCAGTGACAACTCTGATGTACAGGGATGGTGACTGACCTGGAAGTGGTTGCTAAGGCCCTTGTTGACAACCAGCCTGACACCTTCCATCTGCATTGGGAAAACCTCTGTAAGGTAAACACATTTAGATCAGGCACAGGCTGTTTTTTAATCCGCTCCTGTGAACCTCGCTCCATTATCGGCATTTACCTTTGCATTTGCGATGGCACTCATCAAACGCTCCTGGGTTGGGCAACGGGTTTTCTGCCTCCTGTTGCTGTGTGGAGGCTGCATCGTTCGGGGGTATAACCGGGGAGACTGGAGGGATCCCAAAGCCCATTGGCACCTTCAACCCAGGGGCAGCGGCAGCAGCACCACTGGAGGATGGAGGTGGAGGGTTGGGGGAACTGGCAGCCAAAACACTGCCCATGCTGAGAAGCCATCGATGAAATAAACATTGAATACCACACATCTTATCAGTTACGGATTAATTATTGGGAACTACTTGACTGTACAGGGCTAAAAAATACCAGTGCTAAACGTAGTTTTACACTGTAAAAATCACTCAGAGCTACATATTAATAATATAAATATTTCAACGGCCATGAATTAAATCTATCCAGCGATTAACGGGATTTTAGCCCTAATCCTGGGTTAAATAGGCGGAATGCCCCTTTAACCTTTCTCTCTCTTACACACACACACACCACGTTCATTCATATGAGGACAGAGCAGCAGATACTTAAAACCAGCAGACATAAAGCAAGCTGGAAAAAAAATAATGTAGTGAGTCGGTTTTAGTTGAGAAAATGGTGACCTGCGACATCTTTATTTATGCAACGGTTTGAATGAGCAAGTATGACAACGTTAGCTAAGCTAGCCCCTTGGTACGGTTGAGTCCAGCAGCTAACGGCCTCTACACAAACAGCCGCTGCTGCTAGAGGAAAACAAAGAGCAACGTGTCCGACAACTTCCGCTAAAAACAGCCGGTAACAAAACCAAGCGTTTCCAGAAAAATAGGCACATTTTATAAAACACGGAGCTAACGCTGCTACTCACGTTGTGATTTCCAGAGGACGATACAGCCGGAAGTAAAACTAAATTGCACCGAAGAAGAAGACGCGATCACAAGATGGTCCCGCCTACTTTATCTGAACACACACACACACACTGGATGCCGATGTCCGTCTCCGGAAATGATTGGCGGAAGCACCTGTCAGTCATTTATCAGGCTGACGAATTGAAGGTGCCGTCTTTGGAGCCATGACGTAGTGTTCCTACTGTAACACTATTGGCTACTTCAAGTAAGGTCAATTTCCCAGGGGGCGGGGCGTAACCCACCGAGCTCACGGATTGGCGGAGAACCTGGATGCCATTGGTTTCAACCTGAAGGGCGGTTCTAGTTAAATACTCGTTGGAAATACCTTCAAGGTCAGACGGTGGAGGATTCCTGATCTGGATTTTACAAAACATATCGAGAACAGTAACATAACACAGAAGTAGAAACATGATGATTGCAACTCATGACTTTTCAATAAACCTTTTTTTGAACGTTGTTTTTTTTAAAAACAGCTGTTAAACGTGTGATCAAACAAAATAAAAAGTAGATACACAATTTATGTTTCTGTTCAGTTTATTGGATTTGTAGCCCCTGCGTGGATTTCCATGTTACAACAGTACAGGTCAGATTCATTAATGCAAGTTGCTGAAATTCCTTGTGGCACTTAAATGCATTTACTTAAGGAAACAGGAAACAAAAAGAAAAAAAAAACTTTTCTTTTAGTAACATTCAATCAAAATCATGGGTTTTTAGTCTTGAGGCATAACAGAGGAAATTACAGGTCAATAACTGAGTAAACTAATTTCCCCAAACACAGAGTCTGGTTCTAGTCTAAATAAAGCTGAAAATTTAAGAATGAGGGATCAATGAAACCAATGTTTTTGATGCCAATTCAGAGCCATACTGTCCTGTAACTATCTCGATTGAAGAGAAATACTGTTGTAACAGATCTGGAGCTACATTCAAAACAAAATACCTAAGAGCCAATTATAAATTGTAACATTGCTGTTATGGTGACACGCTGCTTTGAAACTTTCTCCTCAGCTTACTATGACAAATACACTGAGTTTATCATTAAGTTTGGTGAAAACCACCACCTTAAAATGTGGGTGAGTCTACATTAGTGCTGCAAATCAAGACATCCAATTCAGTTTAGTTATGCACAGTAGAAACATTATGGGCAATTCATTAATTGATACATGTTTCTAAGTCACGTTTTGGAATTAAACCAATTAGAGAATTTGTTGAGCCCAAAGCATTGATACCAAAACTGACATTTTGTAACCAAATCCTCACCCTTTACTGATTTTTTTGTTTTATTTTTTCCCCTTTTTATTTAAACAGTTTTACGTTTTTTTCTTTTTTTACTTGTTTCTGATGATAATCCCTCCCATTCCCTGTCAGCACAGCAGACCCACAGGTCAGAGTGCAAACACAGACGAAAGACAACACCTGATGACAAAAATAAAACAATCACTCCGCATTCATACCTGCATTCATCATAACCTCCTCTGTGACCACGAACAAACAAACCAAGTTTACCACAACACAGATTTGTATGTTATCTGTTTTTACCATTAGGCCTCCAGTTATCACTTCTATCAGTTATGATCATTTCTCTTACCAGGTAAGTCCTTTGCTCTCAACTTTTTCTTCTTGAGAGATTTACTTTTATGAATAAAATGACACAACTAATAGAACAGATGCTTGGAGGGAAAATAAATTAGACTTGATTTTTCCTAAATGTGTTGATCATTTTGGGAGTCTGACTCAAGTCTGAGATGACATAATAGCCACTTGACATGACACATGACAGAAGCCAGGACTTTTCATTATAGTTTACATTCCCTCCCACGAAGCCCTGACATGTATAACGTCTGTCAACGCTGCCTTTTGGCCATGGGGGAGATAACTGGGCAAGTGTCAGGGATGTGATCAGGAATATAAAACATCATGAAATTTATGTCCACAAAACATGTAGTCTGAAGGAGATACAGAGAGAAAACTTAACAAACGCCAGGTCCCTGACAATTGTAAACAGCCATACTGATCTTTAAGACATCATACAATCGCAGACAAAAACAAAAGACGAGTCTGCACGTGAAAGCACAGAAAAAAAAACTGACATACAACAAGTATGTTCACATGCAGGCACATTTCAACTGTCCACCTTGACAGAAATCCGATTCTAACTGTTAATCCACACACCAGTTAAAACTGAAGCTGCATGTAAACGTAACTCCGATCTATACAGCCTGTCGCAGCTGCAAACATACATTCGATACACTTTCTCTCCCAAAATGCACACGTACACGCACGCACACGCACACAAACACGCTCACATACATCTTTTTCACTCACACAAACTTTTTTGGTTTTGCTTCAATGTAAATCCTGAAAATCTATTTCAAGGGGGAATAAGGGGAAACAAATTAAATTCTAACTCCTCAACCCATGAAGCAAAATATTTTTTTTTTTTTTACAACTGTAAACAACTGGTGGAAACATGAATCATTGAGAATTTTGTTTCCTCCGAATGATTCACACCTTGTATAAAGGTTGCCCTGGGGATGGAGGTGGGGGCTGGGGGGCTGGATTGAGCTGCTTTAACCAGATAACAGCATTCTGATCATGGAAATTGTCAAACATGGAAAATGTTCAAGAAGTCACGGTGCTTCAACAATTAACCCTCTTTTCTGTGTAATTGAGCGCTCTCTCTGGCACTTAAAATACAAAGCTAATGTGTTGTTGAAATTTGAGTGGCAACCATATTAAATTAAAACTTCTGCTGTTGCTTTAAGTACCAGAGAGAAAGCCTCAAAGTGCCCAGAGAGCATCTGATAAAACACTTAGCTTCTGAAAACCCACCCAGAAAAATACTCCAGACATTACCCAGTGCTTAAGCTTCACAGAGCCAAACCACTTTAAGCAACATCAAAAATAAATTTTAAAAAGAAAACATACTTTCTTTTTTATGCCTTTTTAAAAATGAAAAAAAAAGTGAAGCTCTGTGAAGGGAGGACAAAAAAAAAGAAAAGTCACAGCTGCCTGTTCAAAGATGCTACAAGTTTGCTTTCAAAGAAACACAGCCCACCCCTCACAAATGGTAGTTCTCACATTTTTGTAATTATGAAACATACCTGTACTGAGGTGGAAAGAAAAAGTTAAAGAAAAATATCCAAGCAAAAATAATGTCATTGCTGCTGCTGCAGAAAGAAAACTGGCATTTCAGCTACTGATCAATTAAAGGTCAAAGTGGTCCTAAATCATCTCAGCAGGTTTCTCCACCCTGCACATCTTCACCTTTAAGTAACTCCAGAAAAGCAAAGCCTGAAGATGAGTTTCTAATGCAACAGCAGCAACACAAACTACAACTGCCAAATCTGCTGTCGAGCTTGGCATTCGATCATGGGCTGCAGCGTCTCCATTGGCAACTGATACATTCACCAACTTCAGTTATGTTATGATGGGGCTTGAGAGAGTTTTACTACCGGTGTTTTGCTTTTGTGAAACCTTTCCACGTTGCAACTCAAAAACGTAAAGATGAGGGTGAGAGCAGAAAGTGAACAAAATTCAAACCATCGTTTTGCACCAACCTTCACACAAAAACCCTGCGAGTCTGTTCTGCTTAGAAAAGGCAAAAGGTTTCGCTATCAGAACTGTTTTGAACGCCTGACATGTCAGTCCTGTACAGGAAGGAAAGAAAACCAGACTTCCATCTGCCAGCCACAGTGGTCGATGGACTTGACCTTATTCACCAGCCTAAAGTGATTTTTTTGAATGTCTGAGACCCACTAAAACAACAGCCATTACGCAACAGCATGTTGCTACTAATCGTTTCCCATGCTGTTTGTGTGGTTGCAGACTAACATCCTTGAATCGGGATGAGGACTTGCTCATCATCTTGTCTCACCTTGTCTTATCTTGCACTCCCCTCTGATATCAACTCTGTTTGTGTATTATTCATAGTGGAAAGGGGAAAAAAACAGTCATGCAGTATTTAAATAAAGCTGCCCTTTTTTTTATTGCCACGTTCACATTAAAAATAAATGTCACATTCAGTGAGGTTTGAGGAGTTTGAGCCGTATTCCCACACACACACACGTCTCTGCAAGTGTGTGTGTGCGTGTGAATGTGTGTTGTCTTTTCCCTTGCATAAAACAATGTTTAAATACAACTGGACTATTTAGTTTATCTCATTTGTGCTCGCACTCTGCTGCCTGACAGAAGACAGCAGATGATGAATGAACGGATGAGTGCACATGGGAGTAAGTAAGGCACTTAAGTGACAACAGCAGTGTAAGTGGACAGACAGATGGCTGGTGTACATGGACATTTGTATTAATAAACAGACCAGCTTTGCTGCTGGGGATGAAACGGTCTCCTAGTATGACTGGTTCAAAACAGCTCTGACAGACACTATTTCGCCAACAAATGTATTTTTGGAGGGGAAAAAAAGAGAAAATTTCTAATGTCAAACACAGGACTTTTGTGCTGAGTTTGGTGCAAAACAAAAGTTAAACTTTTCTGTTATTAAAATTATTTATATATATAAAAAAAAATCAAACAGCATTTACATCCATCTGTCAGGCTCTGAAAATGAGAGAAAATGTGAAAGTGAAGAGTTGCCTGAAGACTGTGCAAGCGCTGATGTCTGTGCAAAAGCCCAGTGTGTCCTAATGTCCTAGAGGGAAGAAACAAAACTTGGATTAGGGAGACAGGGTCTTTCCCCCCTCAATAAAAGTGTAAAAATAATCACTGAGCATTTCTCACTGTCTTAGTTGCTGTCCTTTTGTTGTCCTGGTTTCTCCTCAACCTCCTCCACCTCACAGTCGGTGTTGGCTGAGTGGTATTCAGCCACGTAGAGGCTCTTGTCAATGCTGCTGGGAATGGGCTTGATGTCGGTCACCAGCTGGTCTTCGATGGCCTTCAGGTTGAAACGATCCTCTGACGTGATCAGATTAATGGCCAAGCCCAGGTGACCAAACCTCCCTGCAAGTGATAGAGAGCGAATGGTAAATATTGAAAATTCTCTTTTTATAATGGACAGGTCATGATATGAATGACAAAAAACCCCATACCTGATCTTCCAATACGATGAAGATAAGTCTCAGCATTTTTAGGGAAATCAAAGTTGATGACTACATTGACAGCCTGGATGTCAATACCTCTGGTGAAGAGATCTACATGAAGAAAAATGTATCAGTGCATTAAAACAATAACGTTAAATTGGATACTTTAAAATGTTAGAACAGAGACTCACCTGTGCAGACGAGGTTTCTGCACAGTCCATTCCTGAAGTCGTGGAAAACACGGTTTCTATATTCCTGAAAAACAAACAAGACATGAAATACTCAAAAAAGAGATACAAAAAACTCACAAGTTTCCTTTCAAAATATAAAGCAAACACTTTCTGTCAGTTGTGCCTCACCTGCATCATCTTGGCGTGGATGTAGAAGCAGGAGTAGCCCAGCTGAGTGATCTTCTTGGCCAATAGCTCCACCCGCTGAGTGGAGTTACAGAAGATGATAGACTGGTTGATCTGAAGCTGTGAGGAGGGAAATAAAGACACGGTTATGATTTCCTAGATCAACCTTTTGACATGAGGTCTGTTTCTGCAACAAAGGAGGTTAGTACATTAACAGCTGAAAGAGGAAACAAGATGTTACCAAAAAAACAGAAAGACACAAACAAAGTATACAGAAATTCAGTTACCCTAGAAAACAGTGTGTTGAGGCAGTGGACTTTCTGCCTCTCAGTGACATAGGCATAGAACTGAGTAATGCCCTTCAGAGTCAGCTCCTCCATCAGGTTTATCTCATATGGTTTCTGGAGATGCTTGGCCTACAATAAGGACACAGAAAACGAACATGTTTTTGACAAAAAGATCAACTGATAAAACTAATTGTTTTAGTCAGTTTTGTGACCTAAAAAAGTTTAAAATTTGTAATAATTCACATATATCAAGGTTATATTAGAATCTGAAGATTCAGGGAAAAACATTCTGCACTGCAAAAAGATATGATAAAATATATCCACACACTTAAATCATTTGACTCCCAGTGTTGAACTTGTGTTGCTGAAGACAGCCAAGGAAATGTTTACAGCAGACAAACACAGATCTGGACACAGCGTGTCAACAGATTGGTTTGCAGTCGCAGAAGAGTAGTGCCAAATGGCCCTGAGCCACTGGGATGGACCAGTTTGGCTGCAGTGAGCCAACAACTCACCATGAACTTTTGCACACTGATGGGGAAGGTTGCTGAGTAAAGCAGGATCTGCCTGTTCTTGGGCAGGAAGCTAATGATATCCTCAATGAGCACCACAAAATCCTGAGACAGCAGCTTATCCGCCTGAGGGAAAACAATCACACCAAGCACACACCTAACACTCAGAAACACTTATAGACCAATTTTTACAGACACAGAATGTAGTACACTCTGATGTCATGCTATTTTGTAAAAGCCCCATGTTTACCTCATCCATCACCATCATCTGGACTCTGTCCACCTTTGCCACTCCCTTCTTTATCAAGTCTAGGATCCTGCCAGGTGTGGCAATGACCACATGCACTGATGTAGGAAAGAGAAGAGAATTACCTTTTTATGGGTTTTGCGATTTGAAACCTAAAACTTCGACAATACTTTGTCAACAAACTAGGTAATCAAATAAATAACAGAAGTTTATGATTATTACATTACAGTTTTTTTCAACTGTTGTATAAAAAAACAGGATTACAAAAGCGCCTAAAAGAAAAAACAACATTAACTCCATAACCCAAACTAAAGTTCTTACCAGTCTCATCCAGGCGCATGATGTCATCTCGCAGGTTGGTGCCCCCGGTAGTGGCCATGACTTTGACTCCTCCCAGGTGTTTGCTAATCTGGATGCAGATCTGGCTCACCTGCAGAGCCAGCTCACGAGTGGGCACCATGACCATGGCTGAGGAATAAGAACGTACAGGACAAATCAGTCAATGATGATTAAGTGGATATGAAGATGTGATGGTTTAAATTGTATAAAAACACAAACTAACCCTGTATATGGTCCTTTTTCAGATCTATCCTCTCCAGCAGTGGGATGAGATAGGCTCCACTTTTCCCTGTTCCATTTTTAGCCCGGGCCAGAATATCCCGCCCAGACAGGGCGATGGGAATGCTTTCCTCCTGCAAGGAACCAAAAGCCCTCTCCTTAGGCTCATTCTTTACTCATAACTGCTTATCAGATAATCTAATCTGTTCAGCAAATCAAAACTGATAGAAGTAAATCATACCTGAATGGGGGATGGTTTCTCCCAACCCATCTCAAAGATGCCCATCAGGAGTTCCCGTTTCAGACAGTAATCTTCAAATTCATTCCCCTTTGTGGATGTCACATCCTACAAAAAGACAGTGATTGTTCAGTGGAATAGTACTTACAGGTTAGGGTTAGAAACTGATTAGAAACTGTTGTTCAGCTTTACTCACAGAGGTTTTGACCCTGGTGTCTTTGGGAGGGAGCTTTAAGCTCTTCTTCCAGTCGTCTCCAAACTTGATGCCTCCTCCGTCTTGGGGGGCAGCGCCTGCTCTCTGGGGTGCACCCATAGCCTTTCCTTGAGTCATAGGTGCAGGCTGGACTGAAGCTGGTTTGGTCTGTCCTCTGAGCTGCCCATTCTGCTTGTTCAATCCCATGACGACTGTGGCAACGTTTTCTGTTCTGGCAGTTGCCATTTTTCCTCACTTAAGTTTTTTTTTTTCTTCAAAGTATTAGATTTTTGCCTCTTAGGTTTTTCCTTTTAAAAATTCTCTTCAAAAGTAAAAAAGTTTAATAAAGCATTAACAAAACAATAGTCTCTATTCTTTTAAAGTCCAAAGCTTTTACAACAGAAAGCGACTCATAGTATTTACATATACACATGTACGTTCAGTTCGGTCCCCTTCAAAAAACAGAGTGACTGACGTACAAAAACATAAAAAATGTACACAAAAGCTCTTCAAAATGAAGAGAAATTTGCATTAATATGCATAAGTATACTTGCCCACGATATAGAAAAATTATATGTGAACAAGTATCGAAGCAGGTCAAGTCCTGAAATAGAACAACTAAGGCAATCCGAACTTGGGGAACCGCTTCTTCAATATAATCTTAGTTCAATACTTCAACTTGTTTCTAAATGGAACAATATTTCTTGTTTCCACTTTTGAGTTCACAAGAGTTGCTCAATATACCTGTCCTTGAAAAAAGGATGTCCAAATTTGTACAAGTCTTTCCCCAAAATCATATAGTCTGTCCTGCTCTCCGTTTGTTTCCACCGTGTGGGTGTAGCTGCTCCACGTGTGAAAAACTGATCCTGAATATACAAGTCACACAGGGGGTTATCTAGTCCAAAGCCAGACAGCTTTCTGCCCCTGATGAGTCCTGACTGTGTGTTTCCTTTCTGCTCCAGGTGCCTGACCTACTCTCTCCTCAGACACCTTTGGCTTTCAGGTTTGTGAAGTGTGCGAGTGTGGCCGTGATCAACCCGCTGCCTCCTCAGTCAGCCAACTACTCAAGCTCGCCACCTGAAAGACACCTGACAAAGAATTTTACACAAAACATGAGCATCTTCTGTGAAACTGAATTGGTTTTGTCCACAACACTTGGAATCATTGTTACTGATACTGATAATAACACTGTATTTGTAGGATATTGAGTCGATATGTTTCCTTTGAAGATTGATAATGTTCTGTAATGTGGCTTTAGTTATGCTTTTATGGGTGACGCCTTCCTTTGGGGTCGTGACGACCTCATACACTTCACAGCATGTATATGAAAAGGAGTCAGAACCCACCCCAACCACAGAAGACAGAAGGAAACAGGAATCAGACAGGGATTTGTCAGCCTATGGACCAAGACAGTTTTAGACACTATCTACCAGAGCAATTCACCGACACTGGACATCAGCAGAATCAGGAAAGATCTTAGTTTCTCGTTGTTGTCAAGCTCATTGCCCGGAAGGCTGAACAAAACTAGTGGTAATTGGTGTAATGTAGTGTTGGACGTAAGAAGTGGATAAAAGAAATTGGACTGAACAAACGTTGCCTCTTTTTTTTTTTTATAAAGAGATGTGTTTCCGCACGTTGGTGGAACATTGAGCAACAATGACTGTAAGTTAGTTGGTTGCAACTTGGATAAGCAACACGTCCATGCTTCAGAGCAGTGAAAGGCTTTACCAGCTAATTCACTAAATGGCTAACCTGAAACCGCACATGTGAAGTTGCCAGGTGGCAGATTACGATGCTCAAACAGTCGGGATTTAAATAAGACTAACGTACAGCGAAGGCTGTGTCTTATTTACACTAATTTCACAAGCACAGTTTATATGGAGCGTACATTAATGGTCTCCGCTAATTAAAAGAGCGTAAAGTTACTTATGTGTTTAAAGTTTCGTTTTTAAAAAAAAATTACAAAACATTTGCACACATAAATGTGTAATTCTATATGAATATAGCTACACAGCATTTGTCATTGTACTGGCAAACCAGTATCATTAACAAAAATCCAATTGAGACTAGCGTTAAAGCTAAGCCAATGTTAGCTTTAAGCTTACTAGCCGCTAAACCGCTGAAACATTTGTTTTTGTCCATTTAACATGCTCATAAATGTGCCAAGTATGCCACATTCGGCGAATTTCAAAAATATAATGAATTACAATGCTACAACTATCACTGTTTTTGTCATTTCGAAACCAACGCAATGGTGTGTAGCACGATTAGAGAAATCGCTAGCCTCAAAGCTAATTTAGCACAAACGTCAGCTAGCCCTCTCACAACTAAATCGTTCTTAAGAGAATTTGGACGATTCAAAGTCACCGTAAACCTACCTTAATTTGTCTGTAATGTTACAGGAGACATCCAGTTTGCGGTTGATCGGTTATCGTCCTCGCAATTCGCTTTAATAACTGAATTTAACTTGAGATAGATCGCATCTATTGTGTTTCTTCTTCCTTTCAATCAACATGGTCGCCCTCTTCTTCGTCGTCTTCTTTCTCGGCGTTTCTCTCCTGTTTATCAAATGTCAACTTCCACGACGCTGCTGCCATCTGCTGTCACGATAGATTATAGCTCTATGAGGGTGTTTATTATCGATTTTTAATACAGACTTTGTGCTGTGATGGATTGCAGAGTAAAAGCAACATTAATATATTTTATGAAGTGAAATAAAACCAATATATATTTCGAACAGTCATGAAATACCTACAATACAAGTCTATTTAGATATACCATAATATATACTAATATATACTATTTATTTATATATAAAAGAATATATACAATTTAACACCAGTGATCTTCCATTGCATTTCTGATTTAATACAGCCTTTAAATAAAGGTTACTGTTTAATATGTGGAATATAAATAATTAAATTACAGTACAAGTCACATCCATGTGTTCCTAGTACAAGTAAACACAAACGCTTTGCAAACAGCACCGGTTCCCCTAGTTAACAACAGTATATAAATCTAAATCTCCTTACATTACAGTGCAAAATATTAGTGTAAATAATGTGCATTTAATTTGTGTCTTTAATATGTAAATCTCTGTTGAAAGAAACTTATTTCTTACTTCATTTGAGATCATGTTAAAGCTCAGTAGTAGAAAGTTGTTCATTGTTTCTGTTAAATATTAATGTTTGCAGAAACTCCTGTTCAGTACAGGTGTGGTGTCCCTTTAAGATTCCTTTAGTATTACATTCTCTTAATTCTCCCTAACGTGTTTCCCTATTGCACCACTCTCACCACATCATGTCAGTTTTATGTCTTCATCCAAACACAATGAGATAACTCAGCCTGGTACTTTGGTACTACGTTAGGTCACTTTAGCCTTTGACCTTGTGCAATGAGCAGGTTTTGTTTTTTCTTGCTCAAAAATCTCCCTTATTCGCGCCACGCATATCTCTGCAGCAACTTCTGTTTCTCTGGCAAGTTGTGAGAGGCTGAGAAAGCCGTGAGGCAGATCCTCCACCACCGTCAGGCTCACAGGTTGCCCCATGTCTCGCAGTTTCTTTGCAAACATCACAGAGTCATCCAGCAAGGCATCAAGAGCGGAGGCCTGTGTGGACACACAGGGCAATCAGGACATGCTGACAACAGCTGGAAACTCTGCTCAATATAAAAGAGGGGCTATTTGTGTGTCTGAAATGTATTGCCAATGCAAAAATCAACTTGATGCATTTTGAGAGGGTAATTTGATAAAGTTAAAATTAAGATGAATATTAGTTTGAAGCAATTGTATTTGTGGTGGTAAAACAGTAGAGATATTACACAATAAAAATAACGCCTTTTGTTCAAATGAGACAAACACAATTTAAACGCAGATTAAAATCAAGCTAAGAGAATGAACTGTTTCTGTCTTACCACTATATACACAGGGGGCAGGCCCCTCAGCAGGCTGTTTGGAGCCAGCAAAGGAGACACAAACGGGTTCCTGATGATGGGAGAGGAGGTCAGGCGAATAAAAGCCAGGCATTGAGTGCGCAGGGGCTCAAAACCTTGTGGGTAATCTACAAGACATCCAGAGTTGGGTGTGGGGGTGCGGGTGGATGTCCTCTGAGTTTCACTGCTCTCTGACCTCCTCTGTGATGAAGACGGGGAGCGAGCGCCACCCGAACCTAACATGGGGTCCAGGAGGGAGTTGATCCAGTTGGTGGCTCCCTGGGTGAGATCACTGAGCAGCATGGCCGTGTCTCTGCCCAGAGAGCTCAGACTGTTGCTAGCTAATGACGGCTCCACCGTGTGCGATTCTGTACCTGGAAAGGACACAGGGAGGTTTAGCAAAAGAAACAAAGACACTGACAATAAGACACCGACAATAAGGAAAAAGGAAGGATTCATGAAAAATGAATGTGGCTCTTAAAAGACAATTATGGTTTGTGGGTTGTTCCTGAAGGGTTTGGTCAGCAGCAGACTCAGCCTGTACACCATCCCAGTGGTGCTACACAGATTAATATTCAGCCAACATTGGCTCTGGGTTAATATCAACATTTAGAGAAGAAACTACCAGTGTCTATTTTTTCCTCAAACTTTCTTTCCTGGATTCTATATGAATGTGTTTTCTGTTCCAGTAGCACCAGAGAGTGCTCTCCAATGTTAAATGAGACATGAAGCATCACATGCACACACACACATACCTGCATAGGCGTTAATGCACTTTGCGAGGACACCTAGAGGCAACAGTGGGTCGATGAGCGTAAGCAGGCGCGAGGGTGAGGCATCAGTGGTGAGTAAGGTAGCCGGGTAGGCGGCCATGATGCCATCAGGGACTCGGATGCCACAGGACATGGCCTTCATGGACACGGTGATGCAGAGGTTTCCACCAGCACTGTCTCCTGCCAGACAAACCCGCTCTGCCGTGGAGCCTATAAGACACAGACAAACACAACTATTAGTATCGAATAGCACTGATGACAAATTCAAACAGCAAAGAATGTGGAACTGTTTAATGGGCATTTTGTAGATGTTTTAAAAATATGTGTTGTTAAATCAATGTTCACCCTGCAACAAGCATACTATAATATAAAAACTACCTACATTAAATCCGATTGCTTTATCGTTCCACCCACCCAGTGTAGTGTAACTGACCTACTTACCCAACAGATGACAGTTATCCAGGGCCCAGCAGTAGGCGTAGAAACACTCCTCCAGAGCTCTGGGAAAAGGCGCTTCAGGTGACAATGAGTAATCGACAGAGAGGACGGGGACGTTCAGCTCCTTCGACCAGTTCCGAAGGTAATTCTGAAACATGAACAGAATAAATTTGTGGGACTAAGTGCAAACCAGTAGCTGTTTGTAAATTTACTAGAGCAGCAATACAACATTCTGCACTGTACCTCATGGGATCTGGATGTCTGGGCTACAAAACCGCCTCCATGGAAGTGGATAAGCAGCCAGGGGGACCGAGGCAGCTTCTGTACCCAGGGCAGATGGGATGCAGCGATGGAAGGAGGGTTGGTTCTGGAGAAAGCCAGCAGTTCTTCAGTGTCCTATAAAGTCCAATGAAAGGCAATGAGGTAATTAATAATAAAAAGAAAGAATGGATATTATATACCTCAACCTGCAACTTCACACTGAACACCAAATATCTTATTATCTCACTATACATTCACCATAACAAACTACATCCAATGAAACAAATAATATCCAGTTTGATTTACTCATTCAGATGGTCCTCACCTGTCCTTCTCGAAGCTCATAGGAGATCAGGCGCATGTGGACTGGCCCCGGACCCCAGTGGGCTATTGGAGGTGACACAGTGGCTGTTAGACTTGGGTCTGAGGCCAGAGGAAGGTGTAGAAAGACAGGAGGCACTGTCATGGTGAAGTTCAACTGCACTGGGTTAGAAGCCATTCTGTTGAAGCCCTGCACAGACAAACACAAAGGAATGAGAAGTTATAACATAGATTTTGGGGAATAAGAGAGTGAAAGAAATAGTGTAGGGCCCTTCCTACTGTTATAAGGCCCGACTCTGTGAGGTTCCAGAAGGACTTCCAAAACTGCAAATCCAGATTCTGGGTGATGCGTTCAAACTCAGCGCCCCGCAACTCTGGATCGATGACGTACTTCCCTGATGTGAGGAGGGAAAGGGCGGCCATACCTGGAGGGAGAGTGGAAAAACTATAATAATGATAATCACATCCGAAAACACAGAAACAGGGCCAGAGAATTCAACAACTTACCCAAGCCAGACTGCTGTTTACCGTACGTCTCCCCATATGAAATCATGCTAATGACAACAGTCTGGAGGAATGGACGAAGTGTGGGAGAGTACTGTGAAAAGAAAATGAATTATGCCCGGTAATTAAAATGAGTAACACATGCTGCTTATTCAAACAAGTGTTAAATGACTGATCAAAACACAACCTGTTTACTTGAGAAGTATTTAAATGGGGAGAAATAAAGAGATTTAATAGTCTGCTGTTGTTGGCTGACCTGAAAGCCCAGACAGCGTCCGTAGAAACAGGCTTTGTGCATGGAGCTGTACTCCTGCACAAACCTGCGGCTCAGGTCTCCGTCCTGCTCCGAGTACAGCTGCCCGTATTCGTTGTCATTGAGCAGTTGCTGTGCAAGGTGGAGCAGAGCACGCAGCTGGCACAGGGCGCTGCAGTACGCCTCCATCTCACATGCATTGTGCTCTGCCCTGAAGAAGGCACTGTGGCAATTATCTGCAATGTAGCGTCCTTTTTGAATAATGTGCAAAAGGCAGGCGTGCAAGACCTGAAAGACACCAGAGATAATAAACACTTTATTTAGTGTTTATTCACAGATGAATAACTTCTAGTAAAATGTGTGTCCTGGTTATTTAACTGATTTTATGTACTGTGTTGATGTCTGACCTCTGACTCCGGAAAAAGTAGTTCAGTAAACACAACTTTTATCTTCATGCATTTATGCCCAAATCTACTACTTACTAAAACTGGTCAAACACTATGATAACTGACACTGAACACAGCATAGCCATAGGCAGTGAGTTAAATAATCAGCCAATTCATCCAGCCATACCTTGACCAGGGTGCGGTAGCCATTTCCAGGCGTATGTGCGTCAAAGTCATAATGGTGGTAAATGGCAGTAAGGCTGGCGACCACAGGCTCCAGGGCTCGGCCATGCTCCTGAATCTGCCTCAAGCATGTGACCAGGCGCCTGGCGACAGCGCCATACGGCAAATCAGAGGACCCACACAATGCTGAAAAATTGTCTCCGCACACTGTCTCCAAGGCTGCAAACACAACCTTGTAATCCATATCTGAGGCTGCACAAGGAAAAGATGAGTGCAACTGTTAAAACGCTTGTGTTTTCTTACAGCTCCTACATATCTTCTTCTGACATAGCAGACATGTGATGTATATGTTGAAGGAACCCTATGGGTAAACAAACAGATCATATTGACCTCCTTTACTGCAAAACAAGTCACTGTGTATGTGCTTATACTCTTATCTGTTTGGGCAAGGGTGAAAGTTCCCCAACAGCCAGGTGGTGATGATACAACTTCAAAACGCTGCCATTTTGTGTTGAACTAAGTGAAACTAGACGACACATCAACTCTGTGACGCTAACACAAAGATTTGGGTGAGATGGGACAATTCAGTGTGTTACTCAAAACATGACAAACAAATCTTTCGTTAGACTGAAAATATTCTGACATCTGCATTAGATGTCGGGTACTCACATTTTTCATGCTACAAGGTCCCAGTATGGTCTATATGTCACCAGAGACACTGGAATGGACAAAAACACATGACAACAAAAATAAATGTGAACCTCTAACTGATTAGTTATAATATTCAAAAAGAAATGATCCAACTTTACAACATCACATAGAGCATTTTCTGATCAACTTAATAATCCAAATAACAACATATTCTGAATAAGATATAATCAGACACGTAGACATGAGGTAATGGTCATGTGTAATAACTGGACTTTGTGACATGTAAACAGGAATATGAATGGAAGAATCTTTCAGAAGTCAAGATAATAATCTGAAAAATGGATCAGTCCCAAAGACAAAGTCCAGTAACCAGTATTTTCATTTCAACTTTCATTTCCACTTTCATTTTGTTAATTTCCCTGAGGGAACCCTCCCAAGGGATCAATAAAGTTTATATCTATCTATCTATCTATGAAGTGGTGTATAATATAAGTAGGTGGACGTTGAAAGAATTAAGACGTTACGTCTTCCGGTCTGATCGCGTCACTTATTTACCATAATAAAAGCCCCTGTTTGATGGACGTTCCGGTGCCTGTCACGGACACGATCACTTTACAGCACCGGGATAGGGCGCCTCCACCCGGGGCTGGGGTCTGTCCCAAGCTGCGTCAGCTCGTCTCCACACCGCATGTCCTCATTAACCCACCCGACACATCGTCGAGGACGACGTAAGTCCACATGTGGATAGCAACTGCTAGCAGCTAACATGACAACTTTACCAAAACACCAAGTTTCGGGACTTTATCTGGCAAACGCCCTGTTGCTTCCTGTTTATTTAAACGCCCAGACACACCGACACGGTTTAATACCCGCCATTTACGAGCTGCGCTTTGAAACCAAACGCGACGTGTGCGTGTTAAATGTTCCCGGTGCGTGTTGACTTTTTAATGTTTGTTTTCACAGACTCACCGAGTCGCGTCTTCTTCTTCCTCCCCCTGTCGGCGTCCGTGCGCGAGCCCGCGCGCCGCTGACGTGTTCGGAGCGCGACACGCCGCGCGCGCCCCTGCGTCAGGTAGATAACACGCACCTGAGCGTCCCGTTCACATTTACTTTGAAACAGGAAGGAAAAATAAACACCATTAAACTGTAATTAAATTAGACTGTAAAAGAATCAGGGCTTAAATTTGGGGTTTTAGATAAGTCCAACTAAATTATTTACGTATATTACGTCATTATGTTATTATTTAAAATATCTTATTTAAATAAAATATTATAACATAAGATATGAAATAATATCTTATTTCATATTAAAACAAATCTTATTTCATATTCAATGTTATGATGCATTGCAGCCACAGACATGAACACACTGTGTAGATGCTGTATGTTAAACAGGGCTTCACTGCTGCTGCCTGATAAAGCTCACCTCTGACTTCATTCTGGTCTTCATCAGGCTGATTGACATCAGGTGATCAGGTGATCGGACCATGAACTCTGCAGCTTGAGGATGTTCCACCTACACCTTCAACAGGTGTGGTTACTTTGGCATCACTGCGCTAGAGAGCTTTAATGCGTCATTGAGCTAAAGGCTGAATGTGAGCACACGACAAGTGAGGGAAAAAAATAAAAAGTAACAATAAAAATCAGGATTGAAATGATGATGAGTAACAAATTACCTATATGTGACACTCACTTCAGGATGACAGTAGTTGTGTAAGTTGAGTCATAGGTGATTGGTGCATACAGTATATCAAAGGTCACCTGAGCGAACTTACGTTGACCCAGCATTTCTGTGTTACAACCTTGTCCTTCATCTAGCTGATGCCCACACAGGTTATTTAACATCCTTTCTTCCGCAACTTGACACCATCAACATACCTTGTGATGACTTTTTACAGCTACATCCAGTAGTGGGAAACATACCTTTGTATTTATTGTACTCATTATCAGTTCAGATAGTGGTGTCTAGTGTTTTCTGCAAAACTGTGATTGCAGTTTACAAACGTCACTCTCATGTCCCGTGATTGATGAGTTTTAAGATGTACGTAAGTCAGTTTAATAAAGGCATTCGATGGAACGAGCGTGAGTCCAAATATAAACACGGAAAACTCAGTCCCAGTAATAAGGGAAAAATTTGATGGGGATAATTTTCTTGGTGACTGACTCACCATGATTTTTCTTCCTCATTGTGAGTCACCATTATTTTCTTTCCCGACACTTAAAATTTTCACTCAGTGCTAACAATGATTATTAGTCATACGTTATGTTAAGTTTGTGGCGTAGCATGTTTCTGTTGTGGGCACAGTTGTCCCTTTGTACCCAGCTGACAGTATCGCCCTTATAATGAATATTTCCCTCATTGAATAATCTGTGGTATGTTTAGTTCATAGAACTGGTTTCGTCTAAAATGCTGTTATATATATATATATAAATATTCCTACTACACTGACATCAAATGACCTCAAAGGTCAAGCTAACCAAGACCATCTGATTACTACTGACCTCAGATACAAGTGTCAGACCTGTCTTAAGCCGCCGTGGCAGGTCTGTTTACTCATGAACAGAGGCGCCATGCAAAGAGGATAAGAGGAATCCTGCTGAAAGAGAAACAGGATGCGAGGAAATGGGGGAATGACATATAATTAAGATTATGGGAAAAGTAAAGTTATATGAACCCAGTGGAAATAACTTGTTTTACCTGGAATTACAGAGATCAAATGACTTAGTCAGCTTTTTTTCCAATCATCCATGAATAACGGTGATTAATTTATATGTGCTTCCTGTTCCCACTCTCAAACCTTTAGAAGCAGTTGGCAGCGTCAGCGAGACAAAGAGACAATGCTGCCGGATTTTTAATTTACAAAACACTCACTGGCAAACGTCCGAGGTACACGACATGACTTATTACCTGCACCTCAACTCTGCAGAGGCTCCGTATCCATGACCTGGGAGACAAATCTTGACTGACGACTTATGGAAAAGGAACGGCGCGTCCGAACCAGGGTTCATTTACAAGTCTCTGTCGCCTAAACACACATGTATAGTGGCAATGAAGGCTCAACATGGTTTTTGTTGTGCGGTGTGGCGAGGGGGGCAGGGGTGTGTGTGTGTGTGTGGGGGGGGGGGTTTCAGACGCTCCTTTCCAATAAGGGAGACAAATGAGTCACAGTGTCTTCCTGTCCTCATTACCAGTGGACACTTACTGTAAACATTCAATCAGAGCCCATGTTAACGCGGCAGATGTCACCTGATGCCATGCACACGGATGACGCATCGGTTTGTCTTTCACATTCGCCCAGTATCATCCACTCTTCATGTAGTATCCCTTCATCAGTGGCATAAAATCACTTGAAACAAAACCAAGTGGAGCACTCATTCTAAAGGTACAGTTCATAAAATGTGCTATACCACATCAGTTTCAGTGATCATTAGAAAATAAATACTTTCAAATACCCACTCACGTAATTATAATACAGGTAAAAAAAAAAGACATGTGTTTTATTGTTACAGCTGAAATTGTACTGTGTTGTACATAGTTCAGATAAAACCTGAGACTGTGGTATATTTATCACTTGCACTGCAGCTCTGTGGGGTAAACATGATAGGTCAGGGTTGACCCGGAAAGTCAGTTCAGCAAATTCTACCGTACATTTACAGAAAAAAGATTGAGTAATGGCATCAGTGTTTGACTTTACTGTTCCTTCTACATTTTTACATCGTATGGCTTGTGTCCCCATAAATGAGGCTTTGTCTCTGCAGTTCTTTTTTCATAATTTTCCCTCACAGTCTACATTTTATACATTATATACATATATTTTACATATATGTTAATAAAATGTGCAACGTAAATAAGAGAAATCTGTGATATTATAAGTTACAGTATATCAAGTGTGACGGAAGAAAGTGTTTTTAAAATTGATGAGTGGAAAAAAACACACTTTATCATGTTCACGGCCGATAAAGAAAGGACAAGAACATCAGATCTTTCATTGAGTGAAGTGGTCAAACTTGCTGGTCTGGGTACGGAGTGGGAGGTGACAGGCGAGCATCAGGATGAGGATGGGCTGAGCTTCACCTTGTGTGAGAAGCTATATCTCTGGCTGAGAGGAGAGTGGCGAGCGGGTGAAGATGTGGATGCATGTGAGAAAAAGTGAGCGAGTGAAAGTGAACGAAGAAGGAGATGAATGAGAGGCTTCACTACAAACTGGCTGCTTGAGTGAATTACTCTTAACGCTCTTATTCAAACATGGCAACCGCCTGGAGATTTGCACTTTTTCTGTCCCTGCTCCTGGTGGCGTCCAGAGGGCTGAGCCTGGCCATTGAGCAAAGTGGCACCACGGTGCCCAGCGGACACGAAGGAAACACCACGAGCCACGCTGATGAACATGCGACAGACCCAGGCCACGACACGACCGGAGACGCTGGTCATGGTGAAGGAGAACATGGAGCAGCGCCCATCACCACCCTGCCCATTGTGACCTGGAAGTGGCACCATGTCTCCACCCCATACCTGGTGGCCCTGTGGGTCCTGGTCTCCTGGCTTTGTAAACTCGGTGAGTCTACTGAGTGTTTATTTTGAAAATGACATCTGGGATAAACGCTATGTGGTGTGGAGGAATTTTTTGATATTGATTCTTCAGGTTATCGTTTTTTTTTTTTTTAAATGAGTCGGGAATATCAGAAATTAGTGAAGATATATTTGGAAGATTTTCACTACTATCAAACTTCAGGTGTTTACATCAGAGAAGAAGATGTGGAGCAGGAGTCAACAATTGTCAGTTTAGGTATTTGATGGTCTGGTGGATGAAGCATATTATCATGGTAGTTTCTGGTATCTCAGTGTCATCACCCGGACAAACTACACCTCTAAAACACTGAGGTGGAGATGAATGTGGAGACTTTGACCTCTGCTGAATATCAAACCAGACAGGGCCTTAGTACTTGTCTGGTATTGTTGTGATCACAGTAAATTGTTATTAGTATTTCATGTATACACAACAGATGTAAATAGGTAATGTGGACAATGTAAATGAATGTGCCTGCTTGCGTCTGTGTCTGCGTGCGAGTGTTTGTATACACATAAATAGGGGGACTGGACTGTAGGTGTTTGTGAACAGAAAATGTCCCTAAATCTGACTCCGCCAATTAAACACTTCATAATTTAACACAATAAAGTTGATGATTTGCAAGTACTGATTTCAAAACCCCACACTTGCTCAATCAATTCAGATTTCCCCCTTGATATCATGGAAATATCACAGACCCGACACTGTAAGGAGGTAAATATTAGCACAGGGATCTCTGAAGTGTTGCCGCTAAGCCTGCAGTCTAATGCACGGATTAAACTTTTATAGACGTCAATAACAGGACGGAGAATTGTTTGATTGTTCAGTCAGGACAAACCTGAGACAAATATGTTCTGAGTGCTACAGTGTGGATTTACGTCAACACTGGAAAAGAATCGGCACGAAAAGTCATCTTTTATAAACAACACATATTCATTGTGGGTTTATACAATAGCACCAGTTCATACCTTATTTCCTCTTTGCCGATTCACAATGCTTCTATTATCCTTCTGGCTGCAGACACGATTCTCTGCCTGCTGCTAACTGAGAGACAATGGACAGTGAACGCAGGTTTAGAAATCCTGACAACCTGTTTCGGTCAGTGCGTAACGTCTTTCGGAAAAAAAAGATGTTTAGAATCGTATTATTCACCAAAATAAAAGCAGCAGGTGAATGACCCAAAAGTTCACATACACTGAAAAGTGGAATTTGGCACTGAAGGTCAGAAATGACACATTTTAACCACAAATCGTAACAGACAAGTCACTGCAACCGTGACCACCGTTCAACCGGAACCACTGCACCCCCGCGGTCTGAGAACAACCTCTGTCTGACCTCTCTGCTGCACCATGAAGTTGACCTCTCTCTGTAACGTTTCACAATGACTGACAGGTTTAAGTTAACGGGCAGCCACCGTTAAGTATAATACATGAGGTCATTAGTTAATAACGGCGTCCAGGTGAGGTCTTGCCTTCACTAATGATGCCATTAGTTTGGAATAAGTCGCACAGACACCTGTGTGAGAGCTGTCATGTCATATCATTAAACCAGTACAATCTTACCAATGAAGCTATTGTCCCTTGTCTCGCTGAGACAGGACGGGACTGTTGACTGAAGAAAACATCCAGACATCACACAGCAGGACCAGTGAATCAGGCCTGATGGGAATTTACATTGTTCACAGTGTAAAGTGTTGCCAGGCTCCTTTTCCTTTATGTATTTGAACAATATTTTTTATTTATTTTTGTTTTTGTCTACAAATCCTGTGAATTTACAACTCAACGTGACTCAGATACCATGGATGTACATGTAAATATATAGGCCACAGGTTGTATATCTGAATCAAAGTGCCAGCGTGCATTGATTCCTTTAGTTTGATGCAGTGAGTTTGGAGCGTTCTCTCACGTCGGGAGAGTCTTTAACCAAGATTGAGTAACGTCAGCGTCAATCATTACTGAGCACAAACACCTCAGGATGAAAATATTCCTCAACACATGCACGGCTATTTGTTTAGCAGCTATCAAACGACCACGTGACCTCTGCCCCATCACTCACTCGCTAACACACACACACACACACGCACAAGTGGACACACACACTGAAAATGTGTCAACTTGAGTGGACGCGTTAGAGACCGGAAAGCACAAAAAAAAAAAAGAAAAAAGCAATGACGGGTGAGTGTTTGAAACGTGACTGAATAACTGGAGACCTTCCTCAGACATCCGCTACTCCCCCATCCCAACTTCCAACCCAACCGCACACACACACACTCATGCAAACGCAACCTTGGTCATGGAGGAGATAGTGTTGATATAAAAGGCTGAGTGTGGCGTTCTGCACACTGGTGAACTGCACTGCACCGCTGCTGACCACAGACTGTGGGAGGACACACTGAGGACACAGTCACAGGCCGAGACAGGAAGATACAGAACGAGAGAGGAAAGAGGAGGGAAGAGAAAAGATAGAGAGGAAGAACAATCCCACGAGAGAGGCAGGTGTAGGACGAGTGACAGTGTGGCCCTTCATTACGGACACTTTGACCTCCTTCACGTCTGAGATGAACCAGTGAAGACAAAGGACCGTTGTTTGGTTGTTTTTTGTTTTGTTGTGTTTTTTTCCATTGCTTTTGGTTGATCAAATGCAACGCTGTGGATATGTGCACCTCTGGCTGTTGGGGTCAGTGCTGCTGATGGGCCCTGTCTCAGGGGCCACAAAGGTGGAGGACAAAGATGCGCTGACACAGCAGGAACCCCGTCTGCAGCCACCAAGAGAGTCCGAGTTACACACGAATATGACTGAACATGGTCACGGGTCCAGCATCACAGAGGTGCCCATCGTGACCTTTAAGTGGCACCATGTGGAGGCACCTTATCTGGTTGTGTTGTGGATATTGGTGGCTGGTTTGGCTAAGATGGGTACGTAAAAGACATAAAGGGTATAAAATATGCTGGATGAAAAGATGGAGGATTCATAAATGCATTGTTTTTATTTTTAGAGGCTAAAAAAACGCACAAATGCTACATGCTATTATCGACACAGCGTGCCGGTCCAGAGAACAGAAGCTCTTCTTCTGTCACGACACACGTTTTGTGCTGTAGCTAATAAAAACTCCACAAATAGCCAAGATGAAGAATACGTTACAGATTCCCTTCATTGTAGAATGTTTGATAAGAAACACGACGGGTGACGAAACCTGCGCCGATGTGTTAATGGAGAAAAATGCATCCTATTAACGCCTTATCGTCCACTTGCTCAAGTTATGCATTTTCAATCATATCTCATAACCCACACAGGATAACACAGAGAGGGTGATGTCGACCTCTGCAGTGACGCAAAGCTGCGACTGTTCATGGACTCAGCTGCAGTCGTTTCAGTTCATCCGTCCTTAACAACAACTTACAGCGTTGAATTTATTCAGCCTGTTTCACCTGTGTGAGCAGATTATTGCGTTTAAGCTGCTAAATAATACAAACACGCAGCGCTGAAATAATGGCCGACCCTGTTGACTGGAAATGGAATTTAACAGCTGTTTTTAAAACTGGCCCGTTGACGCGGTTCAGTGGGTTTTATGATTAAATAAGATTTAGTGACACTTTGTCATTGGCCATTAAGTCACCTCGACACGCACTGCCGCAGTTAATCATATTCATAAAACCGTTGGCGTCACTTTCACGGACGAGTGCAACGGTTGATCATTTGCAAATGTTGCAACCTCACAGGAGTTTGTGACTAATCGTCTCAGACAAAGTAAAGACAGGCTGATTAGTAGCTGATGTTGCTTGTTTGGAAACCAGCTAAAACGATCTCATTTGATCTCGTCATGTGTTTCCTCTCTCAGTCATCGAGGCGAACCACCATGTGACCAACATCATCCCGGAGAGCGCCCTGCTCATCTGCTTTGGCTTCATCCTGGGTGGGATGATCTGGGGGGCAGACAAGGCACAGACGTTCAAGCTGACGCCAACCGTGTTCTTCTTCTACCTGCTGCCTCAAGTCATCCTGGACGCGGGCTACACCATGCCAAACAAGCTCTTCTTCAGCAACCTGGGGGGCATCTTGGTCTACGCCATCATCGGGACCTGCTGGAACGCAGCCAGCTTGGGGCTGTCGCTGTGGGGGTGTGACAAGGGTGGGGCCATGGGTAAGAAAGGGGAAGGGATCGGTATCAATCTGACATGTTTAGATCTTCTTAGATTCAGATCTTCAACTATCAAGCTGATGACTGGACGTCCACAGGTTCATTGCACACAGGAACTTCCTGCTCAGCTATGGCACCTGTTGTTGTTCTTGTGTGCTGTCTGCTGTAGGTGACGTGCACATCGGCCTGCTGCAGTACCTTCTTTTCGGCAGTCTGATCGCCGCTGTCGACCCGGTGGCCGTCCTTGCCGTGTTTGAGCAGGTCCACGTCAACGAGGTCCTCTTCATCATGGTGTTTGGAGAGTCTCTGCTCAACGACGGCGTGACAGTGGTTCGTATCCCCCGCTGACCCCCGCCGAGCCTCTGTTTACCTCAGGTTATCCAGGAAGCAGAGCAGTTTGAGTTTGCCCAGACATCAGTCAGTGGAAAGCACACATACAAGACATGCAGTGTTAATGCAAACACTCTGCACTTCAAAGTAAGGAGGTTTACCTTCCCTGACCTTCACCCCCCCACTGGTCAGTCAATCAGCTCTTTGAGGTGGTTGATCTTAAAAAAAAAACACAAAAATAACACGCACACAATTTTTTAAAAAGTATTTATTAGCCTATTTGTTTGTCATGAATCATCAAAACCTCCATTGTATTTACTGCTCAAAGTACAATGAGGAGTGGACGGGAACACATACGTCTCACTTTCCATACTTTTCTAGTAATGAGAGTGACAAAGGCGCTGAGTCAGCTAATTATGAGTATAATTATAATATTATGTAACCCAGAGCGCTGATATACAGCATTCACCTCCTTTGTCTTCTGTGTAGGTGCTCTTCAATGTGTTCGATGCTTTTGTGTCGCTGGGAGGCGCCGAAATTGACGCTGCGGAGATCGTTAAAGGAATAGGTCAGTTTTTATTGACCTTACTTACACATTAATAAGGTTGGCGTAACAGCCGCTGGGCTTTTACTTAACCTGGTTCACTGGAAACTGATTTTATATGCGGAGCTGTCACAAAGAGCTATTTGGGATAACAGTGTCCACAACTATAACTATAAATGAATAATAATGTTGGATAACCTTTAGTATGTGTTTCCTCTTTTTCTCTCCAGTTTCCTTCTTTGTCGTGGCGTTCGGCGGCTCCCTCATGGGTTTAGTATTTGGTGTGCTGATCTCTCTTCTGACCAGATGCACTAAAAACATCAAGATCATCGAGCCAGGCTTCATCTTTGTGCTGGGATACCTCTCCTACCTGACCGCAGAGATGCTCTCGCTGTCTGCCATCCTCTCGTTAGTCAAAATAATTATTCTATTTTTTTCCATTATTTCTGCCTTTAATTTGAAAAAAAAAAAGGAAGTGTAAAAGTCATGAACTTCCATCTGTTGTTTGTGTTCTGTAGGATTGTCTTCTGCGGTGTATGCTGCCAGAAATACATCAATGCAAACATGGATGAGAATTCTGTCAACACAGTCCGATATTTCATGAAGGTTCTCGCCAACGGATCAGAAACGATCATCTTCGTCTTCCTCGGAATCTCTGCCATCGACAAGTCAATCTGGGTGTGGAACACGGGCTTCATCCTCCTCACTCTGCTCTTCATTTTGATTTATAGAATAATTGGTGAGGATTTGTCTGTTGTCGCGCCTCGGCGGAAAAACAAGTGAACAGTCTGATGTCAGAGGTCACAATATCTGCGTATGTGTTTACCACAGGTGTCATTATCCTCACCTGGATCCTGAACAAGTTCAGGCTGGTCCCCATAGGGTTCATAGATCAGGTGATTATGAGCTACGGTGGCCTGCGAGGGGCTGTCGCTTATGGCCTGGCTGTGATGCTGGACGAGAACAAGATCAAGGAGAAGAACCTGATGGTCAGCACCACTCTCATTGTGGTGTACTTCACTGTCATTCTTCAGGTAACCATTTTTCACCTTTTTTTCACAGCCGAGTTACAAAGCAGAGATGCATGTGTTGTAAAAGACTTTTTCTTGCAGGGAATAACCATGAAACCTCTGGTCACATGGCTCAAGGTGAAGCGAGCTGCGATGTCTGAGCGCACACTCGTAGAAAAAGTACAGAACAAGGTAAAGCTGGGAGTTTAACTTTCCCCCTTTTTACATTTCGCTGTTTCGTTACTATAAAGTCCGCCTGTTCTCCTTTAGGTTTTCGAACACATGCTTGTTGCCATAGAAGACATATCTGGACAAATTGGACACAACTACATGAGGGACAGGTATGTACAGAGACGTGTTTACATTTGTTGAGTCTATGTGTCCGACTGGAACTAGAACCGTTTCCCTATCTCACCGCGAAGGTGGAACCATTTTGAGGACAAATGGATGACGTGGGCTTTGATGAAACCGTCGGCGAGGAAAAATCAAGACCACGTCTTCAACGTCTTCCATCAGCTGAACCTCAAGGACGCTATGAGCTACGTGGCTGAGGTGAGGAGCACATACAGCACCAACGTTGTTGTTGTTGTTTCAAATGCACCTTCAAGGTCACGGGTGAAGGAACTGTACTCCTGTTGGCGCAGGGTGAACGCAGAGGCTCGCTGGAGTTCGTCCGCAATGAAACCGCATTCATCGACTTCAAGAAGAAGTTTGGGGACGAATTCTCAGATATAATGCCTGACATCATGGCTGACATGTCAGACGACCACAGCACCTTGTCCGACATCAAGTGAGCAAATACCTTTTTTTACAGCAGTGACTGACTGCTCACATACTGACACCTGGTGCCCACAGGTGGTTGAAGCATTTTCCTTTCACTGTTTTAATTGTAAGAAACCTACAAGCAAATAAAAAACAAAACAAAAAACAGCATGATTCGTTTTCCCCATAGGAGAGACCCTGTGCCGTCAGTGAGCCTGGAAATGCACGAGACGATGAAGGGAATGAGGGAGGACATAAACACTCACCACCTGCTGCAGCAGCATCTCTACAAGGGCAGGAAACAGGTGAACGCTGGCTGAACTCACGATAAATAAACTCTCTTGTTCTTATTGGCTAATCGGTAATCAATTCTCTTTTCGTTTCTTCTGGTCTGCAGCACCGGCACAGGTACAGTCGCAGCCATTTCAACATCAACGAAGATGAAAACGAGGTGCAGGAGATCTTCCAGAGGACCATGAGGAACCGCCTGGAGTCCTTCAAGTCTGCAAAGATGGGTGTCGCTCCGCCAAAGACCATCACCAAGCACGCAAAGAAAGAACAACAGCAAAAGGTCTGAGTCTTCATCCTTATCGGATAATTAAAACTGTCAACTGTTGAGTCCTGAAGACTCCGAAGATCACACAGCATCTATAGCATCATCTGCTTTTCCCACATTTTCTAATTTACAAATTCAGTAACTTCTCAACCTCCTGCAGATGCCAAATGGAAAATCACTGGACAAAACTAAGAGCTACCATTCGGGTGATGAAGGTGTGTATAGTGTTGAATAAGCTTTAAGTCCTGATTTGACCAAGTGCTCCACAAAAAGCATTTTGTAAATCATCTTCTGTATTTTCCTCGTCCAGACTTTGAGTTCTCAGAGGGAGACAGTGCCTCTGGTTATGATGCATCTGCCAGTTCCTTCCCAATGAGAGTCGCCTACAGATCAGGAGGTAAAGAAAACAACAACAAAAATCTCCTCATTTTATCATTTTAACCTTTCACTACTAATTCAGTCTCTATCTCCCATCCAGCAGGCATTGAGAACCCAGCCTTCATGCCAGACATGGACCCCACGGACTCACTGCAGATCCCCCCCTGGCTGGCAGAGGCTGAGTTAGACAGCAGCACCGTCGCCCCTTCTCAGCGAGCCCAGGTGCGGCTGCCATGGACGCCCAGTAACCTGCGCCGCCTGGCGCCACTCCGCATCAGCACCCGCTCCACTGACTCCTTCATGCTGGCTGACACTCCTGCCAGGCAGCAGTGGAACAACGACGACCTGCCTCCACCTCCATCCCCACCTCCACCTCCTCCTTCTGATGGAGGCAGCGGCCACGTGTAGCAGCATCCATTTTCACCTGCCTGCAAGAGACACAGAACCAAACCTCAGACTTTGCACCTTCTGTTCTCAAAGATTGACTAGGGCAATGTTTTCTTTCCTGAAACATTCACGAGCTCATATCCTGTGTGTTCTTCACCTGTCCAAATGTCACCCTTCACTGAGCACACTGCAGGTGAAGTGAGAGACGCATGTAGAACATTGTCCTGGTTGCATCTGGTTCATAGCAAACCACTTTAACTGCGTAAATCAGTCCTTCTACTTAAATCCTGAATGTGATGCAAAAACAAAACAAAACATGTTTTTCAAGCTGAGGATATTTATAATGTTGTTTTAAATACAGTGATGTGAAATCAGCTCCTACGCTATGATCTGAATGTTTTTTTGATTTTTTTTTGGTGTTTTATCTGAACAATAGGTTAAATATTAAACTTGAAGAATAATAATGTGACGTAAACTTGATATTTATTCAAACCAAAGTTTGTTATGTATAAACACGTCGTCTCAGACGTATGCACACGCCAACTGCTGAAAACGGTTTATGTACCTTCAGAGGAGAACAATTTAACTGACTGGTTTTCAACTGAACGCATTTGAAAATATGTATTTAGAAATAAAAATAAAGAAGATATTTGTCAGTGGAGTCAGTTTTATTGGATACTCAATATTTTATTGGCTTTCAAGGCTTCAAAAATGACACTTTTTAAAAAATAATTTGGAAAAGCACATTTTTTCAGCGTTTGTGTACATTTAGTACAATATCATGTATGTTAATTGAGACTTTTTGATTGAGTTACGCTTTGGAAGAGACTCGGTTCACAACTGTGATCATGACCGTCCAAGAGCATTTACATGTAAACATTTCAATGGTATCACAATTAATTAATTAAAAGAACATAACACATTCAACACAATACACTGTGCAGTACATATTAATCAAAAATAGTCCATTTGTGATGTTTCCAGATGATTTGTGATGTAGTCTAACATAAGTTTTTCATTCTCAGAATCCTTCAGGTAAAAGTGAGACCCCTCAAACATCCTGATGGTGAAATCTCCTGAAGTAATGTCTTTCCAAGCTGTTCATAAAAAAATACAAAATAAAATAAATATAGAAATAGCATTACTCACAAACCGTATGACATGCACTGTTTATAATTGTCACCTGACCTTGTAAGTCGTGAGGAATGTCGTCTTTTCCATCAAAACATGTAACAGGGCAGGACAGGAATGGACTGTCTGGCTTGTTACACCTGTGGGAGAATCATCACATCCTTCCAGTGCTGCTACTGTTCATTTATATGGTTATGTGTGAGTTAAGAAACAAGAAGGAGTAGTCAACACACCTGTAGTTCTCCACAATGTGTAGGTCGGCCTTCAGGGCGGGAAGGAAGAGTTTCAGGACTTCAGGGTTGGCCAGAAGCTCAGGAGGAGTTCCTCCTATTGAAATCAACCACTTGAGGAAATCATCATCTGACAACTCGCTTCTTTTTGGGGCTTTGATGCGCAGCTCAGACTAAAAGACAACACAACAGTTTTTTTATCAACACCACACCCTTATGGTCTAACAAAGTGTCTAAGCTGGAAATTTAAGTTTTCTGAAACGCAGTTAAATTAGATCAATAAACTAACATAAGGGGCAGAGGCACCAGACAGGAAGAGGTGAACCGGTTCGATGTTGTGAAGCTTCTTTAGAGCATCTGCCACAGCAAAGCTTGTGAAGGCACCAAAACTATGAGAGTAAAGTGCAAATATGACAGGAAATCTGATAAAAAAAAAAAGTAAAACTGGTAAAACTTGAGATGTGGCGTTATTTACAAAGGCGTCATTGTCATTATACCTGTGGCCAAAAAGAGCAAACGGCTTCTCTTTCAGCACCGCTAACAACACGCCAACCACCTCGTCCACAACCTGCTGCATGTTCTGAAAGAACGGCTCCTTGGCTCGAGCCTCTCTGCCTGGAAGTTTGATGGCAAACACTGTCAGGAAGAAAGCAAAACAATAATTATTTAAGTTACGCTTCGCTTTCCTTTTAAAAGCCCATCAAAAATGACATTAATAAACAGTGCCTGCTGGGTAAATAGGACAGATAAACAATGCAGAGAAAGACCCTCCAGGTGTGTTACCTTCAACAGAGCTGCTCAGGATGTTTCCCCATCGTGCATAATGTATGGAGCCTCCTCCTGCCCAGGGGAAGCAGATCAGCCTGGACACAGCATCCGGCCTTTTCTTAAAACAGTTGATCACCTTCTCCATCCTAACTTAACATAACAGATAAAACTCAGACTGACTCTGACCAGCGTGGGCCAGCGTCTCTGTTTCTCCTACACAAAACAAGTTCATTTAATTAAAATGTTTTTTTATGTATCAATTTGCTCCTACTCAATGCTGGAAGCTCCCTCAACTACTCATGCTGAAACAGTTCCTGGTTGTTTTCTTCTATGGTGGATGTTGGGAAAACTATCTGTATGGAGACATCTACAGTGTGGAGTGTGTATCTCCATGTCAGGATGTAAGCGGTGTATTGTCGTTTTTAACAATAAGTCATTTATATTATATTCTTAATCCCAGTCTAATGATGCTCAGATTACAACACCTGAAATACAATCTTTTATTTTAGAAGACACGACTCATTTTACTAAGAAAAAGTTTCTCGGAAGTGACGTTGTTTAGTGTAGTTGGTATTTCCGGACGGGTTTCCCTCAGTTGAAGAGGAAGAGGAGGAACTGACAGTTTCGTCAAGTAAAACAAACTTAATCAGGATTGTACCGGAAATTACAAAATTTTCTGTATAAAATATAATCCAGATTTAAAAAATCTAAGTGGGAAAATTATTAATACTGACATTGATAAATTTACAATTTTACTTGATTAGATGTATACAGATACTTTTAGTATCACCTGGTATATAAACCTGTGATGTGAGCGATGACTCAGTGATGCTTTGTTTTGAAAGCGCTTTCCGGCAGTGTTTATGTTGTGTTGTTGCTAGCTTAACATCAGCGGGAGAGAGGGCGGCGTAAAGTGCAGATTTCACACCGGTTTCTCAGCCGAGACTGAGGCGGACGCCGGTGTTGAAGTCGCGGCATATAAGTTTGAGGAAGAAAACACCGGTTTGTCACGTTAACCCACCGATACGACGAATACGAAGCAACTGAAAGGGTAAATGTTTATGTCATATTTTTTATGTCTCGAGTTGCCCGATAATTGCTAATTGGCTAAAGCTAGCTGACGCTGTTAGCTTCCCGGCCGCGGCTATTAGCGAAATTCAACCAAACTCCCGAGTACAAACTGTCATTACACATTCACAACACGCAAAAACAAACGATTATTCTTATTGTAGGTGCACGAAAAGCAACTTTGAATGAGGAAAGCGGTGAAGTTTCGCGAAACTTTGTGCTGTCAGTTGCGCTAAAGGCGGTCGGGGGAGAGGACTTTGAGCCGAGGGAGCCCCACAGCGGCCCGGCTACACATCACTACCGAGGCCGGTTAGCCGCGGAGCCGGGAGCAGCGTGTCGCCCAGCGGGACTTTACTGGGAGTTTCAATCCACGCAGAGTCGGAGCAGATCGCTGGGTGCCGGGTCATCCGGACAGAGACCTCATGAATGGAAATCGGAACAACAGGTGGGAGCTTACTAACCAACGGCCACGTTTAACCCAGCTAATATGGTGCTGCGGCACAGGACTTATTACACCATATTATATACAGTTTATTGCCACACAAGTCTGACCCATATTTGGTAGCTAAAGTTAAACTACTCTGGTACCAGATTATTATAAACACCCAGTTATGTCTAACTCACCCTGCAATAATTCCTCTCTTCATGAAAGTTATTATGATCAGTTTCTGATGAAACAAGGGCAGTGGTTTCTGTTATTTTGTCCACTTCCTATAATGCAACACAGTTAAACAGCACCACAAACTACATGATTTAAAATTACTGTAATATTTCATAGACACCTGTGTTAAACCTAACTTCCATTAAGGGAGGAATCTATGGAGGGCTGTTGCATCAGGGTGTACTTATTAAAGTGAGCGTTGGGTGTCAACATAGAGATGAATGAGTTGCTGGTCACTATCAACGACTCTGGTGCAAAAGCAGTCAAGCGTGAAAACTCAATTCAAACTGCCACATACTGCATGTAAACACAGACATTTGGGTGTCTAGGTTTCAAATGAGTTTTGCTGGCCACTTTTGTGACAGTGTGTGTGTGTGCGTGTGTGCGTGTGTGCACATGCACATGTGTGTGTGTGCATGCCTTAAACCAGTCCCACTGGTTCATTTTAATCTTTACGTCATTCTTTGTTGCCTGTCAAAAGCAGGTGGTGATCCCGTCAGGTGTGCCTGAAGCCTGAGAGTGGCTGGCTCACTTTCAGGGAGGTGTGTGTGTGTGTGTGTGTTTTCCGTTTGAAGGACAGACTTTCACACCAGCTGCTGCCATAGTTACCTCAAATGTTGAATAGTGTCCAGTTAACTGCTGCCTCTGTTAACCACAAATCAATCGAGCATGGCAGGGCGTCAGTCGATTTGTTGGCCGAGGTCACAATTTGTGAGTCACAGCTTGTGTATTATTGATGACGTTCAGGTCACTAGTGGACTGGGAGGATTAAAAGGATCAAACTAGTTCACTGAAATTGACCCACTGATACTCCTCCCCCTCAGCTATTCTCTGAATGAACACAGGACAAATCTTTAAAAGAGACATAATTAATTACTGGGAATAAGGCTACATCACAAGGTTTCTTTATTTTAGAGTTGAAAGTTGAGTCCATTGAATAACACTGGTGACCAGTTTTATCAATTCACTGTTCAATATCATCTGTTCTGTAATGAGGCTCTGCTGTTTTTTTCTCTGGCACATTACTGCAAGTTGAGTATTTCCCTGAGTAGCCAAGGTCAGACCAACAGTTGGTCTTTAATAACGGAACAATGTTGTCGTAGTGCACATTCTAATCTGTAGCATCTGTGAAGTGACGTGACTGTAGAGTAATGCCAGTATGTATTAAATGTGGGCTTTGTGTGGGCTCATCCTGATTGTGTGTTGCATGTGTATGATCAAGCAGCCTGATAAGTGGTCATTAATGTCTCCGTTGTTGCTCGCGCTACAGTGAAGCCTTTTGTCTCTGGATCATTACTGGTGCAGAAGTTGCTATCTACTTTGTGCCCATTGGAAGTTGTTTGTCATAAAAATTCCTTCAATATTTATATCTGTTTCAATTTTCTTATTTTACTTGAACATAAAATTAAAAAAAAAAAAGGTGTCACCACTGCTCTAAGATAAATGAGACAAATCTGGGTGCATCTGTTTTTCACTTCTCCTTTCGGCTTGCCTTAAGTTGCTATGGAGAAATTGTAGCAACATGGGCAGCATCGCCATGGGAACAGCAGGGGGGGAGGAAGCGAACTGAGGACACACAGCAGAAAGTACCATCTTTTCAGTGATGCCTCCTTATGACAGGTTCAGGGTCAAAACTTGACCCTGATAAGAGCTCTCTGGAACAAGCTCACAGTTGGATATTTTCCACCAACAGCTGCTGTCACACTTATTTTACAGCCACAGTCATCAGTACTTAACACCGTCTTTCAGATTTACACTTTCTTTTTTCACATAACAACATAAAACACTTTTTTTTGTACAGATTGAGCTCAGTGCTTATGTGCAGGCTTTGTTTGATGTTTTTCTGGTCATTTTGTGAGTTTGTGTGTGTGTGTGTATATATATATATATATATATATGTGGATACTCTGAGTCACATCTTTGGAAATTGTGTGGTTCTGTGATGTCAGTTTCTTGTTTCACTGAGTGCTTTCCAGTTTGGCATTTATGAAAACTGATGTCAGATTGTTGTGGTGTCAGCCACCTACTTCTCCTCCTGTCTGGCAAAGGCCATATCAGTCAGGAGAAATCTGCCACCGCCGTGCCGGTCCTTATTTAAAATGTCACCCAACTGCACAACCTTTTTGTGTGCGGGTGTTATCAGCATTGACTTGGTGTGGCCAAAAACAGCATTGGCCTTGTTTCAGTTAGCTATCGTCCCTGACCATCTTCAGTACCGACACCTGTTGAACCTCTGCTCTTTCCTTCTCACTAACCACTTCCTTCCTTCAGTCTGTCTTCAGCTCATAGTTTGCAGTTTATTTGAAATGGTTCAGCACATTCGTCATTAAAAATAAATAAATAAATACATAAATTACACACACACACACACACACACACACATATATATATATAAAATTATTTTTTTTCCCCAATGAATGTTGTTAACACTATTGCACTTTTTTAGGAGCCGTTGGAGCCCAAGCCCTGTTTGCGTTGCCACGACGACCTGGTTATGGCAGCATTGGGAAGCCCATCAAGCTTCTGGCCAACTGCTTTCAAGTGGAAATCCCCAAAATCGACGTTTACTTGTATGAAGTGGACATCAAACCTGAAAAATGTCCTCGCAAAGTCAACAGGTATCAGGAAAAGTTTTGTCTCCTTCAGGCACTATTTGCAGGATTGTCTCAAATGGAAATTAAACTTTCTGACAACAAACAGTCTTCTTACATTTGTTTGGTAATCTGGTTATTACGTTTGATTTAATTAACTTATGCAGTGTTTGGTAATGTGATTTCCTCCTGTCCTCTCAGGGAGGTGGTGGACTCCATGATTCAGCATTTCAAGGTGACCATCTTCGGTGACCGTCTGCCAGTTTATGATGGGAAGAAAAGCCTTTACACTGTTAGCCCGCTTCCTGTTGCCACCAGTGGGGTAAGAACTGCAACAATCACTGCAATCCTCATTCTTTGAATCTATAAATAGAAATATGTTTTCCTCTTCAGGTCGATCTGGATGTCACACTGCCAGGGGAAGGGGGGAAGGACCGCCCTTTCAGAGTCACTATCAAATTTGTGTCTTTGGTCAGCTGGCACATGCTGCACGAAGTCCTGACAGGACGTGGTGTGTCCGAACCTGTGGACCTAGAGAAACCCATCAGCACAAACCCTGTTCACGCTGTGGACGTTGTCCTTCGACACCTCCCCTCCATGAAGTGAGTTTCCTCACCAAAAGTCTGTTTTTCACATCTTTTATAAATTAGATGGGGAAAAAACATAGTACAACAGTAAAACAGATTACCTGAAACAGATTGCTACTATATGTTGTAATTTCCCTTTACCTATTTAACATTTACCGAGCTCACAGCTGTATTTCTTATTGGTTAGCTCTCTGCTGGTGAAATACGACCCGAGGATACCTGCATCCTGGAGCTACTGTATAGCTACCTTAATTTATTATGCAGGATTTCAACCACAACAATGTCACACACCGTAACAGGAGCAATTTGGTGTAATATGTACCCAGCAGCACCACAGATGGATTTAATCTCTAGTATTACCCAAGTGGGATTTGAATACAATATCGAAATGTGGATTATAAACATCTTTATATAATCTATATTGAGCTGTGTCATTTGTTGAATGAACAAAAACCATCTTAGCCTCCTGTGGTTTCACACCTGTTACCTGGGCAGCGGTTGTGTTATGCTGCACCCAGGGGACCTTGCAGGGAGCACAACTCCCAGCCCGGGGGATTTGTATTTTTGTGCTCTGCTAACCTCTGTCTCACCTCTGTGTCTTCTCTGTCCTCACCAGGTACACCCCCGTGGGACGATCTTTCTTCTCTTCCCCAGAGGGCTATGACCACCCATTAGGTGGAGGAAGAGAGGTTTGGTTTGGTTTCCATCAGTCAGTACGACCAGCCATGTGGAAAATGATGCTCAACATCGATGGTGGGTAAATGTTATGTAGTCAGTAAATCTTAAAAAGGAATTGTTTAAGTAAGATTATACATTTTCTTGCAGAGAAATAGATTAGGAAATTGACATGGCAGGATCAGACACCTTCAAAGGTTATCTGACCATCAGCATCATTTTTCACAGTGTGACCTCCTCATATCATTTCAGTGTCTGCCACAGCCTTTTATAAAGCCCAGCCTGTCATTCAGTTCATGTGTGAGGTCCTGGACATTCACAACATCGACGAGCAGCCACGCCCCCTCACTGACTCCCACAGGGTCAAGTTCACCAAAGAGATCAAAGGTATTTTCCCAAAGAACAGGCAGGTTCGCCTTGTTTCCACTGCTCCACGGTGACCAGCCTCACTGTGAATTGCTTTAATTTCCGTTGCATGGGAATCTCCTGTAGGTGTTTGATATTGTACACAACTATTATATTGAATGTTCTGTATTTCTTGACAGTTTTATGTATAAATTAGAGACAAATTAATCTTGGGGACATAGGAATTTTCCACAATTCAGTTTTTCCACAATAAAAGCCCCAGCCACTTACAGTATATTTGACCTATTCTGATAATATCACCACCATTTTCACAGGTCTTAAAGTGGAAGTGACACACTGTGGAACCATGCGTAGGAAGTACCGAGTCTGCAATGTAACACGACGCCCTGCTAGCCTCCAGACGTATGTTTCCACATCACATGCCGGTACCTGTTACCGCACATGCAAAGCTGTCATTGAGTTGCGTTTGTAAGAGATTCTTGTTACGTTCAAATACACAGGTTTCCCCTGCAGCTTGAGAACGGTCAGACAGTTGAACGCACCGTGGCACAGTACTTCAGAGAGAAGTACAATCTGCAGTTGAAGTATCCTCACCTGCCTTGTCTGCAGGTGGGCCAAGAGCAGAAACACACCTACCTGCCCCTGGAAGTAAGGACAGAGGACAGTTTTTAATCATTCAGTTTGTTCCTCCTAAATCACAGCCACTACTGTAACAGTGTCACTAATTGCTGTATGTATCTGTTGAGGTGTGTAACATCGTAGCTGGACAGCGCTGCATTAAAAAACTGACTGATAACCAGACTTCGACCATGATCAAAGCAACAGCTCGCTCTGCACCAGACAGACAGGAGGAGATCAGCAGACTGGTGAGTGTCCGCAGTGCAGTGTAACTGGAGTGAGGCTTTGTTTTAGTTTTTGCATCTGAACAGTAAGAACACGTTTGTTCTTTCTCAGGTGCGGAGTGCAAATTACGAGGCTGACCCCTTTGTCCAAGAGTTTCAGTTCCGTGTGCGAGATGAGATGGCTCAGGTGACGGGCCGCGTCCTGCCGGCCCCCATGCTGCAGTATGGCGGCAGGGTGAGCTCTGAACAATTTATGGTACCTTCCCTTTAAATCACGCTTCATATGCATGTGTTATTTTAGCATGTCTCTGTTTTTAAAATAACAGGGTTTCCGCTGGTTAGTCAATGACATTTGACTGAGTGGAATAATAATCTTACCTGGCAAAACAAACAAACAAAAATGAGTTTAATCTGTATCTAAACACCTTGATTATGCTTTTTAGTAGATTTAATGGGCTGACGGCAACATTCTGACACCAAAAAAATTTCAAGTGTGGAAACCCTGTCATTTTTCATGTTTGATGTGTTTTACTTGTCTCTGATTACAGTTTTTTTTTCTTCTATTTGTTTCAGTAAAGCCATTCTTGCTGTGGTTTACCTCCCATTTTTACAAATTCATTGAGTTTAAAAAAAAATATACATTAAAAAAAGTATTCCTTTAAAGTAATCTCAGTTTTGCATGTCTGTCATAACAATGGATTTTTAAACTTAACACCCTATATGCACGACCCAATCAGAAGTAAGCATGGATGAAATATTAAAATGTATTTGTGTCCAATGCTACAATAAACCCCACAAATCATTCACCCTGTGCATCAGCAGATCATACTGGCTGCCCACATGAATTAAATTTATACATTATCTGAGTGACTGTAAGCTCCAGCAGATCAACCCTGCACTGTCGTTCCAGAACCGCACAGTGGCCACCCCCAGCCACGGGGTGTGGGACATGAGGGGGAAGCAGTTTCACACAGGAGTGGAGATCAAGATGTGGGCCATCGCCTGCTTTGCCACACAGAGGCAGTGCAGAGAAGAGATCCTCAAGTGAGTTCATCAGCATGATCGTTATTGCGTTTAGTTAATTATTACCAGAGAAGGAAAAGGTGATAAAACGCTCAATGTAAAGATTAAACAGTTTTGTGTGTGTGTGTACATGTGTATTTACACCACATTTTACAGTTATGACAATGTTTTACGGTGAATATTTTATTAACCATTAAATTGTATGAGTCTGCTGTCATATACTATTTACTTTTCCTGCTCAGGAGCTTCACTGACCAGCTGCGGAAAATCTCAAAGGATGCTGGGATGCCAATCCAAGGCCAGCCATGCTTCTGTAAATATGCCCAGGGAGCTGACAGTGTGGAGCCCATGTTCAGACACTTGAAGAACACCTATACTGGGTTACAGCTCATTATAGTCATTCTACCTGGGAAAACACCTGTTTATGGTACAAACAAAACTTTCTACACCAAATATAGTGCTTGAAATTAGACTAGTACCAGAACAGGCAGTGTATCAAGACAGGTTAATGTAAGCTTGTGAGGACCTTTACAGAAATTAAATTTGATCTTTGATTCACAGCTGAAGTAAAGCGTGTAGGAGACACCCTTCTTGGCATGGCCACACAGTGTGTTCAGGTGAAGAATGTGGTGAAGACGTCGCCTCAGACCCTCTCCAACCTCTGCCTCAAGATCAACGTCAAACTCGGAGGCATCAACAACATCCTAGTTCCGCATCAGCGGTAAAAACGAAGGCTGGGAATTCTGGGTTTTCTGTTTATGACGACCGCCTACAAAATAACATATAGAGAGTGATATTGACATGGACGATAATTTTCAATTTCTGCTCATCCACCTAGGCCTTCTGTGTTCCAGCAGCCCGTCATCTTCCTCGGGGCTGATGTCACTCATCCTCCAGCAGGTGATGGGAAAAAACCATCAATTGCAGCGGTGAGAATAAAAACATAACTTTTTTCTCTCTCCTTAAACGCTGCACAGGAAAATCTGTGTCTGTGGCAGCAGCAACCAGCAGATTTCTGACTGCTCTTCCTCTGCAGGTTGTGGGTAGTATGGACGCCCACCCCAGCAGGTATTGTGCTACGGTGCGGGTGCAGAGGCCGAGACAGGAGGTCATTCAGGACTTGGCGTCTATGGTGCGAGAGCTCTTGATCCAGTTTTACAAATCAACCCGCTACAAGCCAACCAGGATCATCTTCTACAGGGACGGAGTGTCGGAGGGCCAGTTCAGACAGGTAGACGTTTCCGTTTGTCGTCATTTCTCTTCACTAAGGCAAATTAATAATTTTTCTTTACGTTAGGTACACTAAATAATTGTAATTGTTGTTTTGTAGGTGCTATACTATGAGCTGCTTGCTATTCGGGAGGCATGTATCAGTCTGGAGAAAGAGTACCAGCCAGGGATTACATACATCGTTGTACAGAAACGCCATCACACACGCCTCTTCTGTGCAGATCGCAACGAGCGGGTCAGCAGAACCCATTGGGGTTTTTTTGTGTATTTTTCTAACATTACTAATGGTAGATATTATTTTCCTCGCTTCATGTTTAACCAGGTAATTCGGGTAATGATAATTGTTTTGTTATGTTTCTCTGCTAGGTTGGACGAAGTGGAAACATTCCTGCTGGCACCACAGTGGACACGGACATCACCCACCCTTCTGAATTTGACTTTTACCTCTGCAGTCACGCTGGGATTCAGGTCAGCCTTTCAGGACCAGTTCAGACTTTCAGGGAAACTGCTTTGGCCTTTGTAACAACCAGGCCTCCCAGTGTCAGCTCATTTGAGCAGCTCGGTGTTTGTCCTCTCTCCTCGCAGCTGCGTCCTCTGGGGTGTGATTAACTTTGCTTTCCCTCTCTCCAGGGTACCAGTCGGCCTTCTCACTACCACGTTTTATGGGACGACAACTGTTTCACCGCCGACGAGTTCCAGCTCCTCACCTACCAACTGTGCCACACCTACGTTCGCTGCACTCGGTCTGTTTCCATCCCAGCACCAGCCTACTATGCCCACCTGGTGGCCTTCCGCGCCCGCTACCATCTGGTCGACAAAGAGCATGACAGGTAGGGTAAAGGCCTTAAAAATATGAGGACGGGAATATGTGCTGCTAAGTGTCCCGTTCTTGTCACTTCTCACTGTTTTGTTTTGTTCACTGTGTATTGGCAGTGCGGAGGGCAGCCACGTCTCAGGGCAGAGTAACGGCAGGGACCCTCAGGCACTGGCCAAAGCCGTTCAGATTCACCACGACACATTGAGGACCATGTATTTTGCCTGAACCCCACACCCTTCCCCTATCCCTCCACATTTCTCAGCGTCTCTCATCTAGTCTTAAGGTCTGACTCCACACTGGTGCAGCCTCTGTCACCAGAATGTAATGGCGACAGTGGCAGCTACTTCGGGCTGCATGAAGATGATGGAAGCCAGAGAGGAGTCACAGCCACATTATGCAATCTGAATCCAGCCAGTTGTTTATGTGCTCCTGCCCATGCATCAGTTTCTACTTCACGCCTCCTTTGCTGTATTGTCTTTTTCGCCTCCACATTTGACTGCAGCGCAGCCTGATTTTACAGGGATTGTTTGTATGTGCGTGTGTGTGTGTGTTTGAATAATGGCAGAGCAGGTGGGAATATAAAATCTGATAATTCATCGGTGCATGGGTGGGAATGAATCAGAAGCTGCGAGGACCGAATTTGCTATGTCCCATCACATTAAGCCGAATGTTGCTGGTTTATCGTGTTGATGGTTTTACGCATTTGTTTGTTTTTTTCCAGCTTTTCTAGATGCTGTATGTTTTTATCTGTCGAGCGGATGTGTCATTGCTATAGCAACATGTTAGTGGAGCACTCCCCTTTTTTCTCAAAGCAGCATGCAGCCTGTACGGTCACCCCTCTGCCTCCCTTTAAACCGGGGGTCTCTCAGTCATTCTCCCAGATTGTAGAAATCATGAACTCACTCTACCGACATAGACAATGAATGAAATCTAAACATTTTTTAAATGAAAAGTCACGTGCAGGAAGTTTAGAGGTTTGTTGCATTACTGCAGACGAGGTGCATAAAGAGGACTGTGGGAAAACAATGCCACGGCATGGAAGTAGACAGATTTGAGCTTCTCTAAGTCATATTTCAATTTGTGTGTTATACCAAATGTTTCTTGTGTGTTTTATTCCTTCTGCTATTTGAGGTTTTTTTTTTTTTCCTCTTTCGAACTTTTAAGTTAACTTTCATATTCAGCAATATTACATAGTGTATGGTTTATACTTTCTGACCAACACAAACATTTGGTTTTTCTTTCCCCTCCTGTTTTTATCCAAGAAACCGATCAACTTAGTTGACAGGAACTCCTTCAGTGACATCAGGTGTTGATGCAGAGGGAGCCAGTTCCTTGCTGAATGTTTTTGACGAGTGTTTGTGTGCTTAAACGGTTTTATGAGTGAGTTTGGATGCGCGACAGCTGGAGTTTATTCAGGATTGTATTGTAAGATGAGTGTGGATCAGTCGGGAGGCCTGATGGTGTTTGGAGAGAGTAATCAAAGTGCCTACTGTGGTTCAAAGAGTGAACTGTCTATGGGATGGAAGGGTTTTAATAGCATGTTGGTTTGGACAGCAAACTGGCAAAACACTGCACTGCCCACGTTTTGTTATTTCAATAGACAAAGCATACATCGGCTATAAAATATTACACAAAATAATACGAAATAATTTTATTGTATTTACTCAGGTTCAGATCACTTGACACATTTTATTTACCCAAATAGAATGAGTGATGTTGAACAGAAATGATGTCGAGATCATAAAGTATTTTTTGTGTCCTAGAGAAGACAAATAGTAAACAATCACAGACATGTACACTGGTCACAGTCAGGAGCCCTTATATTACTGATTCATTTGACAGTGTTGTGGAACTGCAACAAACAATCAATGAATTGATCAGTTAAAGGAAAGAAAATTGACGAGCAACAGTTTTGATAATCAATGAAGCATTGTTGGTGTTTTTCATGGAAAATGCCCTAAAGAACTTTATTCCAGCTTCTCTGATGTGAAAACTACATTTTACATCATGTATGATTATCAGTGGGGGAAAAAAACCCTGTCTGATTGGTGTTGTTGCCTCAGATGTTGAAGGAGTAATTGATAATCAAGATGATTAATTGCAGGCTTGTTTGCAAAGGTAGCGTCTGTGCTGTTTGCACCAAACCTGGCTCCAGTGGTTGAAATATAACACCTGTTCTTAAGTGCATCTTTCCGTTGGAGATGAAGCGGTGTCATTATGCAATGATGAACAGCTGGAGACACTGCAGGCTCAGCAGCCTGGTGTCAAAGCCAAGGTCAACAGTATCTTTCTGTTGGCTTAGAGACTGTGCTGATGTTTTGGGGTTCTCAGCCGCTGAGGTTGTTTCCTTGCAGTGTGGTTTAATACACACTCAGCCTCGGATTATCTTCATCACTTGGACCAAACCAATGTGCCTGGTCAGGGTCAGGGTGATGTGTAGGCCTTAAAGGGGGGAAATGACCTCACGGCGTCATGCTAAAAGCCTGTGTTCATGCTAACTGTCCTCGCCACCCGTCAACACAACCAAACTTTGGCTGCTATATTTAATGTCTCATCAGATACATATAGATGACATGTGTTGTTGCAGAGAGACGAGGAGGATATGGTATTTTACTGCACTTACAAAGCCGCATGTGTTTGTGGTTGAGTCGAGACGCCGAGGCTGTGCTTGATTAGACGTTTTCTCTCTCCTTAATGACGAGGCTGTCTGAACGGATCGTCTCCCCTCGCTGTTAGTTGTCGTGTTGATGTCAGACATTACCAGCATTTGATCTTACTTGAAAAATAGTTTTAGTCGTCGTGGGCATGTGTTTAACAATGTTGGCAAGTAGTCTGCTTGTTTTGGAAAGCTTATATTTATATATATATATACATATATACATATACATATACAAACAGAGAGCCTTATTACAGAAACCCCTTAGCCTGTCATGATGCCACATACAGTAAATTGACCTCTAGCGCCTGCAGGGATGATGCCTCTTCCCTTTTAGAAATAAAAGCATTTTTAAGCCTGAATGAAGATATATTTATATTTATAGAAACTAATGTAACAAAGTCCGGTTCGAAGCAATGTGTTAGAATATGGAGTTCAATAGTAGCAGAGGTCTTATTTTAAAATGCAATACTTGTGCGTGTGTGTGGGAGAGAGAATGTGAAATTAACGTTGGCATGTTTGGTACTTTGACCTGCTTCGAGACTGTTGGGGGTCATCATGTCACGCAGATGAATCGTCAACCCTCCTCTGTAAAGACTGTGTGGGAAGACTGTTTATTTTATCATCTCAAACGGCTTTGATTCTGATGTATTTTTAATGTACGCACTGCAAACAGACAAGAAAATCTTTGTGTATATTCACGAAAAGGAGGAGGAGGGTTGAACGTTCATCCTTCTCTGTGAGCAGACTGTGCCTTTCCTGATGGTGCTGAAAAAAAAAAACAAGTGAATCAAAGAAATCCTCAAATTCAGAAAGTCTACAATAATAAGTATATGTTGATACATGACAATACTGTAAGGTGTGATTGTGTGTATTTGTGAGTGTGTGCTTGTGTGTGTGTGTGTGTGGATGCCTCTGACATATGCCAAGAACACGAAATATGCAGAACTGATCAGTTTGGAGCTGACAGGACCAAGAGGCCTGTGGGATCAGTTTCAGTGGACGGGCACTTTTCAAGCACAACCCAAAACTAACATTTCTGTTAGGTTTTTTTGGTTTGTTTTTAGGAACGTAGGACGACTCCTATGACTGTCAATAAGGTTTAACACAGTGTAGACATTATGTAGCATTATTTATTTAACATTTATTGCTTTTAATCTATTTCTCAAACTGCCTTTAAACCTGGATGTTAACCTGGATTTGACCCTGACCGTAATAAAGTGGTCATGTTTTTTTTTCTGACCTCCCCTCTGTGTCAATCCCCTCAATGATTTTAGTGATAGTTTATTGTAAAGTTGTTCACTCCCCATGTTCCCATCTCTACGTTAAGGTATTGCCCACATGAATAAATCTGGAAACACCTCTGTGGTTTGCTGCATATCATCATACTGGAAAAGAAATATTGTGTTTGGTTTGTGCTTTTTGCCTAATGCTGAAATTGTCATTTATAAAAAACCCATTATTTTATTTTATTTTATTTTATTTTTTGTCTTAACACTCATCTGATCCTGGTCCTAAATTGAGCCTTTTTATTTGGTTGTTGTATTTAATTTTTTGAATAAACATTCTATGTATGAAACAAACCTTTCTTTTATGATTTCTTTGCTTTCTGCACCTGGAAAAAAAAAAGCAGAAACACAGCTGGACACATTCACATCATAAAATGGACATCAGTTATCAAAACCTCACAGTGTTTGTACAAAGCAGAAAACTGTATAGACACGCGTTTAGGCGCAGTTGTGTTTGTGCTAATTAAACATCCTTAGACAAACGGAAAAATTCCCACAATAACCCAGTCTGCCAATCTGCTTAGGAGGATTCGGAAAAATGACTGGACACTTTTTCAAAAAGGAACACAGATTTGTCATCTACTTTTCATTAGTTCTTTTATTTTAATTCACAATATTTCTTAAAATTTCAGTAGTTTTTTTTTTTACTTAAAGTAACATTGCAGTACTTTAAGGTAGTAACTTTTTACCAGTGTTACTACCTTCTAGAAAATACAAAGCTCCATGACGTTTGATGAAAGTGTCGCACACAGCTGTTTATCATTAACTGGGATAGAATAATAGTTCTGATATCAACATGCAGCTTAATGAAATGTAAACGGTGTAATCTCACTCTCTATTAAGCTGCACTGCCCCTTTTTTAAAAATCAAAACTGTTATAAATTGAAATTGTACATATAAACTAATAAATGGACAGTGTGTGCGACTGACCTGAGCCCGGACATGTTGTAATCAGATGTTATCTGTGTGTGTGTGTGTGTGTGTGTGTGTGTGCATGCTGCACCTGCATAGCAGCGCTGCGTTCAGTGTCCCCGAGCGTTATCAGTCCGTCCCTCCTCAGACCAGACAGGGACTCACTTTATGACTGTGTGTCACTGCAGCATTGTGCGGCCTTTGTGTTGACACATCCGCCCGTCTCAGCTCATGAGTCCAAATTAAACTTTGAAGTGCGCTGTCTCCACTTCCTGCTCATGTACTTAAACATCCCCTGGATTTTATTAGCTCTCTCCCTCGCGCCTATAAAACTGAAAAAAAGCCTTACTGTCTGTCTACCTGTCTGTCTGTCGAAGAAAAACATCAGAAAAAGAATGAATAATAAACGGGAAGTGTTTATTTCATCTCTTTGGAACGGTACCAACATGACATGAGACAGTGATGGGTTCATCCCAACATTGTCTGAAGCCTATTTTATAGGTTAGAACAGACCTGGGCAAATTACGGCCCGCGGGCCACATCCGGCCCTTTCTACGTCTCTGTCCGGCCCGCGTGAGGCCAATCATAAATTACAACATACCTCTCTCTCCCCACCAGCTCTTACCATGGAGACAGGAAGAGGGAGGGTGGAGGGCAAGAGAAGAAAAGAGTGGCTGATGAGGTGGGGCGGGATGGGAGGCGAGGCGAATGTGGGAGAGGCGGAAGGGTGTGTGCTCACATGTACCGCTCTTCCCCTCCCTGCATGTGTGTGTGTGTGTGTGTGTGTGTGTGTGTGTGTGTGCCATTAACATCTGTGTCTCTCCAGCGCACAACAGAAAAGTTGGGGCAAAGTCTGAGTCAGCTCCAGCCGCCGCCAGACACACACACAGCAACTCCCTCCACTGTACTCTCTCTCTCTCTCTCTCTCTCTTTCACTCATTCACCTCTCTCACACACACACGCACACACACACACATTCATACACACACACACACCACTCGTCACTCCTGGCAGAGGGAAGACAGGACCACAGGAGATCTGTTGCACACCTTCACCACCAGTAACCCAGTCATCGCTTTGTCTAAGGATGTGGACGCTTCTCCTGGGGGTCACGTTAGGATTACTGGCCTGGTCCAGGTCAGAACTACTTCAAGGTGAGGGGACTGTGCCTGAAGCCTATTTTATAGGTTAGAAGGATTTTTTTTTTTGGGGGGGGGGGGGGGGGGGGGGGGGGGGGGTGATGAAAGACATTTTGGCGTGTGGCTTATTTTTTCGAGGAGGGGCCGGCTTTGTACTTCTCAGTCTTGGGGTTCCTGTGTTGAGGACAGTGAGGAGCCTGTCTGCACCTCAGGATGTGCAGCTTTGCCATGACGTTCCTGAAGCAGTGGTTCAGCATGCTCCTGACGGCCGCGGAGGAGAAGTAGAAGATAATTGGATCCAGGAAGGCGTTGAAGGTGCTCAAGAGCAACACCACGTTCCTCCAGTCCTCGCTCTCCTTGCGGACGAACCCCACAACATGGGAGGCGTTGTACGGCCCGAAGCAGACGGCAAAGACGATGAGCGTGCCCAGAGCCAGGCCTATGGCGCGCAGCCTGCGCCGCCTGCCGATGTTTGGGATGCGAGACAGGATGAGGATGAAGTTGATGTAGCAGAAGCAGCAGATGAAGAAGGGGATGCAGAAGAGGAGGAGGAAGAGCTCCAGGCGGAAGGGCAAAACGATGCGCAGCTCGTCCTCAGTGAAGTTCAGGTAGCAGGTGGGCGGAGTCAGAGCAGAGCTGCCTGCGGCGCTGTACGTCATCCACTGGACGTAGGGCATGATGTAAACGATGCTGAGGTTCAGACAGGTCACCACCCAGAACATGATGCTGGCCACCACGGCGTAGCGAGGCCTGCGGCACAGGGCGTACCTGAGGGGGTAGGCCACGCCCAGGTAGCGCTCCACGCTCACGGCAGTCAGCAGCAGCGTGCTGTTGTAGATGGTGACGTAGAACACAAAGCCGGTGAGGGGACACAGGGGAAAGGGCAGCAACCAGGCCATGTGGTCCAAGGCCTCCTTCATTTTGAAGGGCAGGAAAAACAGGAAGATGAGGTCAGAGATGGTGAGGTTGAGCAGGAGGATGTCGATCGGCGTCGGCTTGCGGCGCACCTTGCGGCAGAAGGTGCAGAAGGCCAGGATGTTGGCCGGGACGCCCATCAGGAAGGTGAGAATGTAAACCGACAGCAACAGGTAGCTGTACAGCATGGTGACCACTCCCAGCGACAACAAACAGACAGAACGCACAAATCTGTCTACGGGAAAACAAAGAGTTAAAAGAGTTAAAGTGTCAGGCGTAAAATTCACTCTTTAAATAAAAAAAACCTATTAAATGTCAGTGAGTACGATGTTGAGCTTCTTCAGATATCATAGAACCTGTGGAATGACATTTTTAAAAACTGGGCTCGTGTTTTATTAAAAATCATAATGAAAGTTTATGTTTCTCCATAAAGCTGTGTGGTTTTTAGCCAAAGTTACTCAAAGTACAAAATCTATATAAAAACTTGGTTTGTCAATTTCCATGAGATTTGTTGATAATATGAAAGATAAAGTTTCAAGTCTTTTATTACCTTTATTTATTTTTATTTTTTAAAAAGTCAAACAAAATCTATCGCGTAAAGATGGAACAAACTCACCTGTATCAGCTGTGGGAAACCGGGCTCTCCATCCTGCGGGACTGGGCTCTCTGTGCTGCGCCTGCGAGCCTCACCTCCTGGAAGCGGGGGCGATGACATCACAGGACTGTGATTAATATGCACATCATACACAAAAGCAGTTATCAGACCTTCAATGGCGGAAATTTAATAAGCAGCCTGTGTTCTGTGTGCTGTTCAAACACCAGCTCCGAGCAACGGCACAGCAGCTCTCCATCCGCTACGTGTTGTAATAACTTCTTTTGTCAAAGGCGTTGGCACACACACATACACACACACACACACACATATACACACACACATACAGAGGATTGGATTTGACCATAGAAGATAATAAAGACTTCATCCGGAGGGGATAGGGGGGGGGGGGGGCTTTACATTTTTTATTACTTCATCCGGAGGGGATGGGGGGGGGGGGGGTCTTTACATTTTTTATTTTGCATTTCCATATGTTGCATTTGTATTGACAACTGCACTTAAGGGTAAATAAAAGCAGGGATGTAATATGATATATTATAATATGATATGTAATATTATATATGAATTAATGTATATAACATAATGATCACATTAGTATCAGCTGCTGCATCAGTTATTACAACTGAGACGGAGTCAATAGAGAACCTGTCAGATGTTCTGATGTTTATGTTTTGGGTTGTGATGTAACTTTAGTCAGCTTCTGACACACACACACACACACACACACACACACACACACACACACACACACACACACACACAAACTTAAATAAATGCTTTATTGTTATTATTGAATTAATGAAGAATGAAATTAAACCAGTTTACACATCAACCAACCAATGGGTGCACAAGTGGATATAATTTATCATCATTTTAAACTTTGAATCACTGAAAAGTCACATGACTGTGACCATGACAACAGGTGTAATCATCGTTAATAACTGAATTGTAAAGGCAGCTGTAGTTAGGACAGGTGTTCTGTCATGTCCTCTAACACAGGACAACAGGACAGGGCCATTGTTCCAGCCTGTAACACTAGATGGAGTCACTGTCTCAACAGTCATCAGTGTCATGTGGAGTGAAGCCACACATGAAGGACGGTTGTCTTCTATCAGACCGTCCGTGAAGGTTCTGTCCTTTTGGGTCAGTCCTCTCTGAGCTCCTCGTGACCTCTGACCTCACTTGTCCTGACTGACTTTAGTGACCTCTGCCCCCGCCTGGCTCCTCTCAGACAGTGTAGGCGGTGGCCTGACCTTTGCGGCAGCGTCGGTGGTATTGGCCCGATGCCGCGCCCCTCCGCTCCTGCTGAACTCACTCTGTCGTCCACAGATTCTACCCACGATGCCCCTGGACACGGCCGGCGACAGCATCAGCATGACCACGGGCTCCAGGAAAACGTTGCAGGAGCTGCTCAGCATAGCGTACGTCCTCCATTCAACGCTCTGCTTGGTCGCAAACCCCACAATGTGCGAGGCGTTGTATGGCGCGTAGCAGACCACAAACACGGCCAGGGTGGAGAGCGCCACGGCCAGGACCCTTCGCTTCCCCGCCAGAGGCAAGTTAGAGCGCCACACCAGCACCACGCAGCGCATGGTGCAGGAGGACGTCACGGCCAGAGGCAGAAGGAAGAGGACGATGGCCATCTCCAGGCGCAGAGGAAGCAGGACGGCCAGCTGAGAGTCACTGAAGTCTTCGTAACAAGCTGAGGAGTCGTTTCTGACGGAGACGAAGTGAGCGCCACCTTCTGCCACCAGGGCAAAGCCCAGGTGTAGCATGACGACAGCCCACAGCACCACGCTGATGAAGCACGAGATGCGAGCGTGGCGGTATCTCTTGTAGACAATGGGGAACGCGATGCTGAGGTAGCGGCCGACGGTCACCGCCGTGATGAAGAGGCAGCTGCCGTACAGCGAGGAGAAGAGGAAGAAGCTGTAGACGGGGCAGAGGAGAGGTGGCAGCATCCAGCCGTGGAGGACGGTCTCCAGGGCCTTGACGGGCAGCCAGGCCACCAGCACCACGTTGGCCAGGCCCAGGTTGAGGGCGTAGACGACGTTGGGTGTGGCGCCGTGCTTACGGGCCTTGCGCACATAGACGAAGAGGACCAGCAGGTTGGCGGGCAGACCCAGCAGAAAGGTGAAGGTGTAGACCGAGAGGGCGACGCAGTCCCGCACAGACACGAACATGTCTTCGCTTTGGGAGACGGACACTCGGGACAGGAACGAGACGTCTAGAGGAGCAGCAGCGCTTCGTCCACTTCACCATGACAGAAGACCGAACCGTCCCACAAACTCAAACCCAACAAAAAACACACAAAACAAACAAACAAACAAAAAAAAAACCACGTTCTGAAAAGCAAACGCTCCAATAGTAGCAGCAAAGTTGTTGTTTTTTTTCCAAGCTGGGAATGGTTTCTGGATTTCTGCCGACTCCGGCAGAAGGAGCACCATCTCAGACAGGTGACAGGGGAGAAAAGGAGGCGTGGGCCACAACGTGGGCACGAGGAGGGCGAGGTGCACGCGGCATCGTGATAAGGAGACATGCACCCGCTCATGCAGAAGCAGGGGGCATTTAGCCGGCACCAGGCCGCCTTAATAGCCCTCTGAGCACAGGCGGACAGACAGGTAGCATCTGGACGCTTAAGTGAAATGATTCAGAATAATTCTGCGCGTCAGGAAGCACATGACCACCCCCTCAACGCTGACGCCGTGTAAACGAACCAGGCAGGAGCAAGGCAGCAGAGTCGTAAAGGTGCTGGGCTGATGGTGGAGGTGATTAGAGGGCGGGTTTGTTTGTGTTGTGTTGTGCGGTGGTTTTACGTTGGGGGATGAGACTTGTGTAGAAGCAGGTCAAAACACAGCTACTGCTCGGAGCCATCAGTCCATTGATCCAATTTTCAAAACAAACGTGTGTAACAGTGAATGTTTGCAAAGTAACGACGACACATTTGCACATTTCGTTTCACACTCACATTTTTTATTGGGTTTTCACTGAGAACATAAACATCACACGTACACACACACAGACACACGTTTCACTATTTGTAAGACTGTTTTAATGAGACAGTTAATTAGTCATACACATTTTCCATTTTCCCACTGTTCTTTTTACACACAGTGTTTTCCATGATTTCCAGCCACTGGCTGATTCCTCATAAAACCAGCGAATGACACAAACACGGCCATTTGAACACATTACTACTGAGGCAGGTGATAGTCACCAGCCATTATAGCCATCTAGTGCCTGCTTACTACCACGCGTACTGTATGAGTCAAACTTCACATCATCATCATCATCAACGTCTTCACTCGCCACACGGCGTCAGCTGATCAAACAGCGTGATGAGGCCAAACAGAGTCATGAAAGCTAATGGTCAATAAAAGATAAAAGACATCACCAGATGCCAGCGTTCTCACAAAGATACATTCTGACAAAGATACGTTCTCACAAAGATACGTTCTCACAAAGATACGTTCTCACAAAGATATGTTCTCACAAAGATACATTCTCACAAATATGACCTCAAGTGCACAAACACAATCGGATGGTCAGAAATATCTCGTTGATCTTGTTGATTGTTTGGAATAAAAGTTCACACACACACAATGGAAACAAACTAAATGCAAAACCCACACAACAAAAGGTCACACAGGTCAGAAGAATTAATCATAATTTTATATATACATACACACACACACACACACACACATATATATATAATTGTATATATATAATATATAATTAATTCCATCCTTCTTTTCCTCTAATATCCGACTGATGTCCTACTGAGCCAGCAGCTGCAGGTGGCTCCTCCCACTGGAGTTTGTGAGTGGAACGAGCAGCACCGGGGTTTGGGGGGTTTTGCCGTCGCAGGTGGCTGATTTGAGTTGCGTGCGGGTTTTCAAGCTTCGCTGTTCCAGAGATAACGCTTCCTGTTTCCTGGAGAGATCCTGCAGCATGCGGGCGTGATGGAGCTTCATCTTCTGCAGGGAATGTCTGAGGGACGAGAAGAAGAGTCGAACACGGGTAAGAACAGAAGATGCTACTGTTATTGTTTCACAAATTCCCCATTGTGGTTTGAAACATCACCATGTTCACAACATGACTGCAGAAACAACATTCCTGATTTTTTCTTTGGGAGAGGGGGAGTATTCCCTGGCTCTTTGCCTCCTCTGTTCACGTTCATGTTCACTCACACACCTGTGCCTCATTGATCATTGATCGGACCTCGTCACCTGCAGCAAATAATGCAGCAAAACAGGACTCACTGAGCCTCCGACAGCTTCTGCTTCAGGGCCGTGATTGTGGCCTCCAGCTGATGGACCTCATCGACGAGACCGCGTTGAACCTGTTGAAACAAACAGAGGCATCAGTCGCCATGAGGCCTCTGGTGGTTTCTCATGGTTAAAGCAGCTCAGCTGCTCCTGATGACGTCCTGCACCTCGTCCCTGCACAGGTCCACGCCTGGTCTGCTGGTCCTGTTCTCTAGTCTGGTGTGGGCCAGTTTCAGGGAGGCCGTCTTCGCCTGCAGATCCGCATCCAGTCCCTGGATGTCGCTTTCCATTTCTGCCATTTCAGCCTCGGTCTACAGAAAGACGCAAACGCTGTTCAATAGCAACAAGAAGGACAGCCGGTGTTACGAGCTGTTCGATGGCTTACATTTCTTATCTGCCACTGCAGCTCGTCACGGGCCTGCTCTTCATGGTGGTTCCGCTTTCGAAGAGCAAACTCTGTGGCCCTGCACTGAGTCTCCAACTCGTTCTGCAGCTGAGGAGGAGGAGAAGAAGAATCCTATAACAACAATAATAACGATAATAATGATAATAATGATAATAATAGCAAGTTTAATAATAATAATAACTGTTATTAATAATAATAATAATAATAATAACGATAATAATGATAATAGTGATAATAATAGCAAGTTTAATAGTAATAATAATCACTATTATTATTGTTGTTGTTGTTGTTATTGTTGTTATTATTAGTGTTATTATTATTATGGTTGTCGTTGTTGTTATTGTTGGTGCTCTGTGGTCAGGTGTAGTCACATGACCCCTACCTGGGCTCTGGTGAGACTCATGTCCTCCCTCAGTTGCTGGGACACCAGCATGGCCTCCTGGGCTCGGCCTACATTATACTGACTGAACTGGACCCACTCCTGGGGGGTGGAGGAGCTACGAGATTGACAATCACATTTCTGTATCCTAGCTATGAAGAAACCAGTGTGTGTGTGTGTGTGTGTCTGTGTGTCTGTGTGTGTGAACTCACCCTGATGGGATGCGAGTCGGGTTGGTCTTCAGCGAGATCTGAGGTGACTTTGTCGTAAGTGACAGGCAGGACATGTCAATGTCCAGAGCGTCCATCTTGTTCTGGAGGTCAGAGGTCAGCTGATGCCTAACCTCCTGCAAAACACTGGAAGCAAGTACAAAGGAGGTGAGAGCAAAGTCAGACCACGCAGACTGGTCCGTGTGTGTATTTGTTGTTGTTGTTGTTGTTGTTGTTGTTGTTGTTGTTGCATCTCTTACATCAGCTGCTCAAAGGCCTGGTCTATGTGCTGCTGCAGAACCTGCTGCACTCTGCCGATCAGCTCCACCTCAGTGTTCAGCTGCTCGTCCACCGGGTCGGTGACCAGCTCGTACCCTCGCCGTCCCTCCCTCAGCGTCAGACACTCGCTACTGACCTCCAGAGGAAGGGCAGTCGCAGCCAAGGCCTGCTCCGTCTGCTCTTTACACTGTTACACACAAGGCTGAGGTCACTTCACAGTGACGCTGGGGTCGCGCAAACAAATATACTCACACAGGTGTAATCTAACATCAGCTTTAATACGTTTTTATTTGACAATCACCAGCGTCAGAGCCTCCATCTCCTGATCCACTTTCTGTGCACAGGTTTCCAACGCCTCCTTCCATCGAGCGACATCCCACACCCGGTCGCTCAACCTGCGAGAAGTATCGCTCTCGTCCCAGGTGGTCTGCAGAGAGGCGTGGCGAGGAGATGAGCGAGTGTGGAAACACACAGGTATTAGTGAAGAGTGTGTGTATGTGCGGTGGTGTGTCCTGAAGGCACTGGGGGTGTGGTTTGGTTCGTTATCACCCACCTTGCAGTTGGTCTCGTGACGCAGTGACCTCGCCTCCTGTCGCACCGCGTGGGAAACGGATCGCTGGTGTTGAGCTGTGGCAGACAGCTGCTGGTTGTTGCTGCCCCACTCTGACACGCTGAGGTGAAGGCCCGGCTTTACAGGAAGTGCAGACATGTTGTTGTTCCTGCTGCTGCTGCAGGGACACACACACACACACACACACACACACACACACACACACCTCAGTCACTGTCACTGTGTCAGATGTGAAGCTGTAATCAGGAGGATGCTGCAGCAGTGTCGCACAACTTTCATATCTTAAAAGACCAAAACAGTTTCATATAATAAAAACCGAGTTTGTAATTTGTTTTTTGAAAGTATACACACACACACACACACATATGTAAACTTTGGTATAAGTGTTAGTGGTTAGTGTTGTGTTACCATAACACTCACATATGTGTATTGAACTGTATATTGAAGCTGATGATATCTCATATTTGTGAAAACAGGTAATTTTTTTTAGTTTTAACATTAAAAAATAGCAGAGTGAGTTGTAAAATTTAATGCAGACACAAAGACACTGTTGTTATAAAACGTCTCACTTGCGTTTCCCAAACACAGAAAATATCGCGACAACCAGTTAAAGTCTCGTTTTAACGTTAAATCCACTTTAAATGTTACTCACCGGAGTCTGTGTTCGGGAGCGTCGCCGCGCGCTAGTTTATGCGGACCGGGTTGTTACTATGGCAACGGCTACCCGTGCCGTTTCTAGGCAACGAGCCTACACAACGTTTAACCGCTTTAAAAAATTAAAAACACCAGAGCTACGCCTGTGACGTCATGGTCCGGAAGGGAAAAGCTACATCCGGTAAGCCGCTTATATGTAAACAAAACGTAGTTTGACCCATTAAACTGAGAAACACGGGACATGTTGTGTCATAAACAACGCTCACACTTGTGTGTTTTTATTGTAATATGAGAATTAGTTGTGACAGTGGTTAATTTCCATTCTGTGGAGACTTTCAGTGTAGACAAAAGTAACTAAACAAACTATCATCAGCACAATCCTCAACTTCCTGTTTATCTGTGGTTTCTGGAGGTGGAAGGAAAGTCTCTGTGTGTGTGTGTGTGTAAATTTGGACATCTGTTAAAACGCTGCAGTCACATAGAAGCTTGACTTCACTTCTATTTCAGTCACTTCAGAGCGGATTCACAAACCATATTTTTAATGCCCATTAAAAATTACTCATGACATTATTCTCTCCATAGTCATCTGTACATTGCACCATATGGAGGACACATGGAGACCTAAACTATTTATATGTGAAGACAGAGTCTGGGAACCACTTGACAGTGCACTATCCCAATTACCTGAGCTAAGATGCCACCTGGTTTCTCCAACAGGCTCCTTTAAGGCCTACGACTACAATTAAAAACCATCACGTCTGTGACAGTTAAAAAAACAAAAACAAAACAAAAATGGCTGCTTACACTTCAACCTGTAGAAAAGTGTTGTAGTTTTTGAGTTGACTGACATCGGGGTATGTTTAGCATAACATACCTCAGCGTGATATTTGTTCAATGTTGAGACTAAATAAATAAACCTGTTTTTTTTCCCCCTTTTACTTCATGTGCAGGTTCCCCAGAGACTGATAAGTTACAGGTACGTGGGAGCCATTGTTCATGTCACATGACGCTAATATCTACACAAAAAGAAAACTGAGATATTTGTGGTACAATAAAACAAGTGAAATCGGTAAAAGAAGATTTTCTGTGGCAGGTTCATCATTTAAGGTAAAAAGGCGTTTGGTATGAAGGTGGTGGTGGTGGTGCTGTGCAGAGTCAGCGCCTTCCTCCATGCAGAGGTGAGAGGTCTGATGAGCTACAGTCGACAGGTTTCAGAGCGTTCGGCCTTCAAACCGCTGCAGGTGGAGGAGGAAGAGGCGTATTCAGTTTGTCCTTCAGCGTTCTTCTCCATAGCTCCATGCGTGTTGTCGAGGTCCCACTTCAGATGGAGATAGTCTTTTATTGTAGTTCCTCTCCTGGTACTGTTCGAGAGGACGTGACACTGCCGTTGTGTCCTTACAAGTGTCCTGCACCACGATCACTGCGGTGCTGCATCTCCGTTGATCTCTATTCCGTGCTGCTGTAGCTGCGCTCGAAGCAGCGCATTGTCGTTCTTCAGCTCCTCAATCTGGGGGGGGGGGACAAAACACAGCATACATAATAAGGTACGGGAAAAAAATACAAGCATCAATGGCGCAAATGTATTTTTAATTTTGACTCTCTTTACAGTATAAAGTTTATACGATCAAGGCAGAAAGCTGGAAAACTTTTATCAATTGGAAAACAATTTATCATAATTCCCAAATCAGAGACACACAAGTTAAATAATTTATTATAATCATGTTTATGAGTGATGTGGTACGGCAACTTTTTTTCCGTCAGTTATTTTATGTGGTTTACTAATGGGTTGCAACACTGGCCAGATGTTTTCCTGCTAACACAACAATTAGACTGGTTTTGTGTGACCTGTATATCTGGATGAGGTTGGGAGTGGGTCTGAATGCGGAGGTTTACCTGTTGTCTAAGCAGCTCGTTGTCCATCTTGACCTGCTCCACCTCTTTACAGCTCTCCTGCAGCAGCTGGTTGCTCTGACGCAGCTCTCGGATGTAGTCACAAGCCTTGTACAGGATGCTTCCTTTGCTCTGAGACACAACAGGTAAAAATATAAAACAGGAAGCTGTTTGGGAAAACACCCATTTGAGAGCTTGTCTCTGTCAGCGTAGCTCACCGCTCCACTCCTGCTGTCCACGCTGCAGTCAGGGATGATTTTAGACAGCGTGACAATCCAGTTGTTTATCTTGTCTCGCCTTCTTCGCTCCACTGTGATGAAAAAAAAAACAAAAAACAAAGTTAGCGTTGTTCACAAAAATCCAATGTGACTAAATCAGAATCGTACTCATACCTTCGTTGTGCTGAGCTCTTCGCCTTTCATCTCTGGGCGCTCGTGATCCTTCCACCTTCCTGTAGAGACACAACAAAGCGACTCTGACAGTTTAACAAAGACATTATCAACACTGAAAATAACAATACTTTTAATACTGACTGAATCTGTAACAGCTGAGCTAGAATCCAGCAAAACAAAACCTCGTGGATTTTATGATTAGTGATTGGTTTGGTTGAGGAGGAGAATCTGGATCCGCCATGGGTTTTGGTCCGCAGTCTCGTTTAGACTCAACCGAACACTAAAGGCTTTGTTGCGACAACACTGAGACTTTTACCACAATGATTCAGTCAGCATATTATTACCTACAAGCAGAAGCTAACTGTTGATTAGTGAGTCTCTACAACACATGAGGGGGCAGGATGGGGCGTATGTGAAAGTTCGTCTCACCAGTTTGTACCGTCTTGCTGCAACATCTCGCTTTCATCGAGGTCTCTGGGGATGGCAGGTAAGTGGGACACAGTGCAGTTTTCAGACGATGGATGTTTTAGACGATGGATATTGATGTCTGTTTTCGTATCATCATTTGTACAAACTATGACAAAGCTCACTGTTCCAGAATTTGGTAAGAAGTCACAGGGACAGGCGTGTGGGTGCAGAGTTACGGTGATTGGGTAACTTCAGGAAGGGTTTTCGATTGTGCGAGGATGGTGTTGTGTTTGTACTCACGCAGAGAAGGTGTGTGTGCGTGGTGCGATGGTGCGAGGGCCCGTCGTCTGCAGCACCTCGGGGGGGCTCATCATGACGTAAAACTGACCTGGGTTTAATCAGAACAAATTCACCCAAATGGAAACTATTATTCTTAAACAACAATGTGTTGTGTCTTATTTTGAGATGTTGTCAGCAGCGTTTCCTCACCTCCTGCTTGTGTGATCGTTGGGTCGGCTGTTGCCTGCACCGACACGGCTGTGGCTGTTCCATCGCTGACGGTGGCGGCGGGAAAATAAGCAAAACGTGTCTCTCCACTCACCGTCTCCCCACCCGGACTTCCCCCGTTACTAAAAGGGTTCTGGATAACAGCCTGGCAAAGGTCGCGTCGAGTAGGTCAAAAGGTCACTGATATTTGTGTATATATATATATACTGTATATATATGTATGATGGTTGTGTTGTGTCATCTCATACAGTATGTGTATGTTCATTCACCTGTGCCACAGCCTGCGGGGCTCCGGCGAACGCTGCAGTGGAGACGACGCTCACGGCTCCAGTCCCATCAGCTGCTGCTTCCAGATGATCGTCTGACACCTGAACCACGCGGTACATCACCTGAGAGACCGGAGAGGTCACGCTAAGGTACGTCCATGCTGCTTTTAATCACGATTATGCTAACACATGTCTTAGGTCCGTAAGGTAAAGACAACTTATACTGAAGTCAGACATAGTTCCCTCTCCGGTGCTGCTGTGTTGACGACCCGGGCTTTTCCCCTGCTCACCTGTCCTCCACTGTCCTCTGTGTGAAACCGATACTGCACATTGTGGTCAGCGAACGCAGCCTGCGGGACACCGGTGATGGTCACTGCAGCCTGCTCCTCCGACCCCACGGCTTCTCCTGCAACACACGGGTCAACACGTGTCCAATCACATGCACATACAACAACCACAGTCACACATGCAATTTTTGTTTTTCGTGTATGTAAGCATGTATATGCATGTATATGTATACACACACACACACACGTTGTGCGACAGGTGGTACCCACCTTCCTGCAGCTGCACCACCTCCTCTGATTCCTGTTTGCCGTGACTGAAAACAACAACAACAACAACAACGAGAGGAGTGAGTCATTATTTTAAATCATTTCTCAGTAATCACACAACTCTTCATCACTGTCCTTAAGCAAGCCCTCATCGTCTGTTGTGACCGAGTGGCGCCCCCAGGCGGCCACACGAGGAGATTGATAAAACATAAATAAAGTAAAACGTCAAATGTGACAAAACTGTCGTATTTACTGCAACTTCAAGCGGGGAAATCACACTTTTTAAAAAAAACAGATTTAAAACTACAAACACACGTGATCAGCTGTTTTTGACACACTTATAAAAAAACAGCAGTGACACACAGTGTCACACTCCCTGCCGCTGACGTTAAAGCGTTATACCGGTACTCCAACGGGTTTACGAGCATCATAGTGCGGGTTGATTTAACCGTTAAGAAATTGACGCAAAGTTGCACATTTATTTCCCTAGTGGCGCTAAATGAAGCCCAGCAGATGTGCTTTGCCACTGTTTTGCACAAAAGCTGCACAAACAAGGAAACTTGAGTTTTGGGGGTTTGATTTTTGTGCGCGCGGGGGACATCAACACACAGCACAGGTGATTTATAAAGTGTCCGCAGGGTGGGGGGTCGTGACCGGGGAGGAGAGCGGGTTTGAGGCCGGGCAGGGAGCCACGGCAGCAGGAAGCGGATGTCTCACCTCGCCGCTGTGTCCAGACTCTGCTCCAGCATGTCCATGAGGCTGCTGCGTCAGACGCAGATGTTCTGCAGGGGTGGAAGCGCTGATCACGGGGACAAACACACGGGTCATGTGAGGGAGACCGTCCGGGACACGTGAGGCAGCGACCGGGCGCCGAGCTAAAATGGAGGCCGCTGCGGATCCGTCTGCGTCTGTGCGGGAAACAGGAAAAAAAAAAACCAAAAAAAAAACAACCCAACAGCAGCAGAAGGTTTTTGCGCAGTTAGAGTGCGCAGCGCTGCGGCTGTGGCGCAGAGACGCGTCTGTTCCCCGGATGAACAGCTTAATGTTTAATGATGGCGGATTGTTTTCTGTTTTCATGAACCGTGCTCGCACTCGCTGTTTGCTCTGGTTGTCTTTTGCTCGCTGCGCCGCGCACAGCTGCTGCTGAGCCGCAAAACTGCGCCCGACAAGACACGGAGTGGACTCGTGTTGTGTCGTCAAGTGTGCGCCACCAACGTTGCTTTTATTTGTTTGTTTGGGGGTTTTTTTGTGTGTGTGTTTGTTTTGTTTTGGGAAGAAAACACGCTGTGATGTAACGTCCACGTGACTCGGAGCCACGCGTCCCTCGTGGTTTATATGTGGATCAGAGTTTGACGCACGCGCGGCGGTGTGTTTGCGCACTGTTTGGCGGCGTCGCGCGCGTGTAAACAGGAAGACGCTTGTTGTTGGTGTTGAAGCCGTTAGCGGGGCGCCTCGTTCGCCGTTTACCGGCACACAGACGCTGACGTTCGGCCCGACAGCGGCTCCTCCACCGGCTCTCAGCCCAGCTGACCACCGAGATCCAATACGGGTTTTCCCTCGAACCACATGACAGATCCGGCCTGTGCGGAGCCGCGACGCATCATAACTCACCGCTCCAAGTCCTGGTCCGAGGCCTGAATACAGGACCCCTGTATGATTCACTGATCATACAGCTGTTGGTCCAACATCTGGACACTGTTTATTTACTGCAGCCGGTCAACGTGTCCGCACAGCGCCACCACCCGGAGGTGGGAGGACTAAACACGACGTACAACTAAACATGTATCCCCTATAATGAATTATGAAACCAAGTGACTATGATTTTGCATCAACAACAATAATTGTTGTTGATGCAAATAACTACAATTAGTATGACAAACAAAACAGTACAAAGATACCAACTCCACACAAATGGATCAAAGTATGATTCAGGCTTCTTTCAGATTTGTGTCCTAATTCTGATTCTTTATCTTCTGCCCTCCATTGACTGGAGACACGTTTTCCACCCTACATAAACATGTAAACAGGAAACAACACATGGAGGAATAGGCATTCTTATGCCCACAGGGCGGCCATGACAGGTCATGAGGGGTCACAAGCACAAAAACCCAATCAGCCACAACATGAAGTGGATTTAATGTTATTTTTCAATGGATGAAGCCATTAAATGACGTGAAACTACAAAATTATAAATAAAATCACAGTCCTGATGGTCCAGAATGAACTGATTCAAAACAGACACACACTGATCTGTGTGTGTCAGTGTGTGTCACGTCAGCGCATTTGGGATAACGTACCTCAGATCTGCTTTTAAATCTGAGCTCTGTTTGTTTCAATGACTTTATAATCCGCTCTCAGATGAAAGATCTGCTTAACATTATCACTGGTGTATATCTTCTGTTTGTTTGAATAGATGGTGACTCATTCATTCAGACTCTTTCACAGCGAAGGGGAGAGAGATGGAGAGAGAGGGAGGGAGGGAGAGAGCATCCACCCAACCACTGTGCCAAACTTGAGGCCAACCTCTCTCCTCTCCTCCCATCTCATTCTTTCCTATACGGGCACTCTGCGATGAGTTTGCAGACAGCGCAGTAACAGACTTTTGCAGAACAAAGACACTCGGATCACAAGACAACAAAGAACATCAGCGGACGGCCTGCAGACCTCCTCACCGCACAGTTCTCTCCTCTTCCCAGCAGCTCTGACAAGGTAAAAGTGGATGTGAATTCTGGCGACTTTTGTGTAGGGACATGACTTTGATTTCAGGGTGGAGTCGATGACCCCTCCCCATGTCTTTTCATTAATTCTGATCTTTGTTGCCACGACTCTGAAGTTGCCGTCATGACGTTGTTGTGCTTGTGTTGAGATTCACTGACGTATGGCATGTTGGTTTAGTCAACTTTTACCACCTTTATTCATCAAGTCCTGTAAAAGTCTAGTTCTGGAATCAGAAGGTGGATAATCATGTGTGTTCCTACAGTAGCGGCAGATAGGCGCAATGGCGACACCCAAAAACACTCCCCGAGGTGCAAACACACCACCGACCCCCAACCGCATCACCCGTCTCCAGGAGAAGGAGGACCTGTGCAATCTCAACGACCGCCTGGCTGTGTACATCGACAAGGTCCGCTCTCTGGAGGCGGAGAACGCCGGGCTGCGTCTGCGCATCACCGAGTCTGAGACAGAGGTCAGCCGGGAGCTGACGGGCCTGAAGGCCGCCTACGAGACGGAGCTGGCTGACGCCCGGCAGACTCTGGACTCTGTGGCCAAAGAGCGAGCTCGTCTGCAGCTGGAGCTGGGCAAACTGAAGGAGGACCACAAGGAGCTGAAAGCCAGGTGGGTTAGAGAGCAACACTCGACACTCCCAGTCCACATTTCATCTCCTACTGTGTGCGACATGTGTGCACGGGTGGTGGAGAGAGTATTTATAAATTGTGGGGGGCGTGGGGGGTCTGTTTCATTGGTGCCCCTTCATGTTGTGGGACCTGTTAATGATTTAATTAATTAGATAATTATTCTCAATTAAAGTCAGGTTTCATCTGATAAATGACCAGTAGTATTAAATGTTTGTTTAGCTCTGTATCAACGTGTGTTCAAGGAGTTACAGTCTGACTTTTGTCTGTTGGGACTGGTGGCTTATGCTAATTATAGCTAATTATAGCAAACACTTGTTACACATTGATATACTGTATGACACCGCTGACTCATTTCTCACACATTTATCCCCCTTGAGCCAAAATGGCTGCTGTTTAACTAAAGTAACACTTTTTTAAAACTTTCACATCAACAAAACAACTGTAGACAGGAAGTAACAAGAGGATTTCTGCATCATTTATTAACAGAGAGAGTCAGAAAGATTTTTGGTCCAAAAATATAAATGAGAAAAACCCACTCTGATCCAGATGTGTGTTTTATCTGATGATCTCAAAAGGCAGCGGCTGCACTCGAGGCTTCTGAAAACCGCCTCCTCAACCAAATCTTTGAATAGCTAAGTGCAACCATGTGCAGATGACTGCAGGAGAAGTGAAGGTGTTGATGTTTATGACTGCATTGTTGTAATCAACAGCTGCAAAGCCTTCAGAAGCAGAGTTCAGACTTTAGGGACTGTGCTGCCCTGCTGCTGCTGCAGCCACTCCCAGCTTCACATACCCTCCTCATTGCTCACCACACTTTAAGGCTTGGACGTCTTTCCACTCCGTCTCCTTCCCATGCTGCCACATCCAGAGCCCGATGACTAACTCTTTCCCCACTTTCCCCCTCCTGCACCAAAGTAATCACTGGACACACAATACGTGGCAGTATTCAGAAGGCGCCGCTCTAGGGCTCCGTCGTTTTTCCATAAATACTCAGATGATGGTCGTTTTTTGTGTTTGGCAAAGCCAATCCGTCGCCATGGCACCATCTTAGCAAAACACTGACGGCTGTGGCTTGTGGATACCCGAGACACGGGCCTGGAAGCAGATCACTGTGGTCTGTGAGTCATAAGCACCGAGGTCTTTCCCCTGTCCGCATCAGCCAGGCTACTTCCTTCATTCTAAAATAGCTCATACTTGTTTCATTACACCGGTGGAAGGAAAGTGTAGTAATTCAGTTTCCACTCGGTTCCTCTGCCAGAAAACACACGCAGACACATGTGAGACTCCCTCTGTCTTCACAGGAACACCAAGAAGGAGTCCGAGCTATCAGGGGCGCTGCAGAGGCTCAAAGACTTGGAGGCTCTGCTGAACTCGAAGGACGCGTCCCTGACCACGGCTCTGGGAGAGAAGCGTAACCTGGAGGTGGAGAACAGGGACCTGAAGGCCCAGGTCGCTAAGGTAAACTCAAACCCAGCGGAAACACATCTGGGCTCAGACAACCTACACAATGACACAAGTTTTCACCTTGTTCTGAATATAGTCCTCCACTGTTCTCCACCTTAAAAGTTGCCTTGTCCCATTCATAATGGGGATTTTGAAGTACAAAGTACAAATAAACTATACGGACGCTGTCACTGCTGCTTGAGCTCAGACGTTTGATGAAAGGACCGCCTCCATAATCGCCTGCCCACATATTGAAATAAACAGCGAGTGGGCAGGTGAGTAGGAAAAATTCTGTGAATACACTGCACTTATCGAGCAGTCTGTTCCCGTGAACGTCTGTGCGTCGCTGTGAACTAACAGTCAGTTCTCGATGTCACTCGTAGCTGGGCACCAGTTTGGACGATGCCAGGAAGCAGCTGCAGGACGAGATGCTCAGGAGAGTGGATGGAGAGAATCGCATCCAGACTCTCAAAGAGGAACTGGAGTTTCAGAAGAACCTCCACTCGGAGGTCGGGCCCCTCCACAAGAGATTGTCTCATTCAATTAAAAACATGAAAAGTATTTGTAATAAAGAAAAAAAACGTTCTATTCTTTGCTAAATCTCCAACAGGAACTCCGGGAGATAAAGCGGCGCCACGAGTCTCGTATGGTTGAGTTGGACAGTGGCCACCAGCAGGATTTTGAAAGCAAGCTGGCTGAAGCACTGATGGAAATGCGTAACCAGCACGAGCTGCAGATCAAAATGTACAAGGATGAAATTGAGAAGACCTACAACAACAAGGTAAGCAAACAACTGACATTCAATTGACATTCATTCAGTTCCAGTGGAGGTTTTCAGGATCTTGCACCTGGTTGTTTCTCCTCATCAGCTGGAAAGTGCTCGTCAGTCCGCGGACAGGAGCAGCCACCTGGTGGGAGCAGCACACGAGGAGCTGCAGCAGACACGGATCCGCCTGGAGTCCACGTCGGCTCAGCTCAGCCAGCTGCAGAAACAGGTCATCAGAACACGACTCCATCTTTTATATCTGTCGCACTGTGACACTTCCCTCATTTCATTCGACATAGAAACTGTTTACGCATAAAGACATTTTAATTGATGCTCTATAAAAATCCACGTCCTGTGAGTCAGTGTGTGTTCAGGCGACAGTTGGTCAGTGTGTGGCTGCTGTGTGTGCGTACAGCTGGCGGCCCGTGAGGCGAAGGTGAGGGACCTGGAGGAAGCGCTGTCTCGGGAGCGGGACAACACGCGCCGCCTGCTGGGAGACAAAGACAGAGAAATGGCCGAGATGAGGCAGAGGATGCAGCAACAGCTGGATGAGTATCAGGAGCTTCTGGATGTGAAGCTGGCTCTGGATATGGAGATATGTGCCTACAGGAAGCTGCTGGAGGGAGAGGAGCAAAGGTGCGTCGGCATCAGTTGCATTTTTTTTCACCAGTAAACAATATAGAGTCATGAGTCATGTCTTTGTCTTTAGTTTTAAAGAAAAATCATGTTTTTCCCTGCAGGCTGCGCCTGTCCCCCAGTCCTCCACCCACCAAAGTGACAGGAAGTCGTACCTCCGCGTCAGCAGCTCACTCTCGATCAGTCCACTGCAGTGCTCAGAGCTCTCCCGCCAAGAGGCGCCGCCCCAACGACACCGACAGCGAGGCCTCCAGCTTCGCAGGAGGAGCTGTGGCTCGCACTCGCATCACCCAGCAGGCCTCAGCCAGTGGACGCGTCACTGTGGACGAGGTGGACCTGGACGGGAAATACGTCAGACTCAGCAACAAAGCTGATGAGGTGAGAAGACAAATGGTAGGAGAGGAGACACACTGGAAAAGAACTGAAGCTGATTTGAAGTAACTTTAATCAACGTGCGCCCGCAGGATCAGAACTTGGGGAACTGGCAGGTGAAGCGGCAGGTGGGATCCGGTGCACCCATCATCTTCAAGTTCCCGGCTAAATTCATCTTGAAGGCCGGGCAGAGGGTGACGGTAAGCAGCAAAATGATTTGATTAAAAAAAAAAAAAAAACGGTTACAGTTGTCATTATTCCCAACATTGTATCTTCTGTGTGGTGATCAGATCTGGGCCTCTGGTTCCGGTGGAGCCCACAATCCTCCCTCTGACCTGGTGTGGAAGACTCAGTCCTCCTGGGGCACTGGAGACTTGTTCCAGACCACGCTGATCAGTGCCAGTGGAGAGGTATTAACTGGACACCACAGCAGATTTATTTTGGCCGCAAATTTCATATGTTTCATATAGAAATTGGGGTTGGGAAAAAAGAAACACGAAATAAACAGGATAACACAATTTCTGTCAGGAAATGGCGATGAGGAAAGTCACTCGCACTCAGTTTGAAGATGAAGATGATGACATGGTGAGGGAAATGATATGAATGATACTGATTCATCAGCCAGTTGTTTAGCAGCACTGAGTCTGTCTCTCTGCCTCAGCAGGTGGCTCACAGCACCTGTGGGGACAGTGAGTACAACCTGCGGAGCCGGACCGTGGTCTGCGGCTCATGCGGACTTCCCTCGGACAAATCCAGCAACTGCTCCGTGAGCTCGGCCTCCCGCTCCTTCCGCAGCGGCGGCATCTCCGAGGGTTTACTGCCACACTCCTACGTGTTCAGCAGCAGCACTCCTCGCAAGGTGGGTGCTGCAACACACCTTCCCTTCTAATAACAATAATAATAATAAAAGTGATCATATAATTTATGTGATAAGACTAACTGTGTCACATTGGTCTCTCAGACTGGAGCCAGGGTGGAGAGCTGTCCAATCATGTGAAGCCCTGAAGATCCGTGTTAAACCTCTTGTTAGTTTTCATTTATTAGTTTTTCAGTTATCAGTTGTAGTTTTTAAGTTTGCATCCTGTATGTTGGAATATTTTTCAGGATAATGCAATAAAATAGCTTTTTTTGTATGATGTAAATATGCATGCATATTTTCTTGAATTTAAATGGTAACATAAGCATTTCTTATTCTTTTGTATTGGAGACATGGGGGATTGGAGAATGTTCACCCACCAATAAGAGAAGAACCAACGTTGGAACAGCTTAAAATAACAGTTTCGGCAAATGTATTCTAAAAATTGTTACTGGTCAAACAGTCCTGAGTGACATCCATCATACTTATTACAGTGTTAACGGTTAAATGTTATTTTCATTATGCGCCGTAAACAAATAGACGCAGCAGGGCTGCAGTGAATTCATTTATCTTTGAAAACAATAAAATAAAACCCCCAAAATACTTTTTTGAGTATATATTTTTCTTGAGTTAAAGTAACTTGACTTCAGCCCTGTTACAGATTCTCAAAACTTTGTGATTTTTTTTTACAATATTAATAAACATATTTTTCAGAAATCTGTTTTTATTGTTGTGTTTGATTTCATAATCATTACTCTTTCTTTATGTTTCTTTAAGTTATTTTAAATGTTTGGAGAATTATCGTTTGATTATGGCTATTTGACTGTGATTGAGTTGTATGATTATTGCTTCTCTTAAAGATTTGAAGTGCAGAATATATGATTATTATCATTATTTACTTCTACCACCGCTCTCATTTTCCATAATAAGAGCATCACTCAATCTGTCCTTTGGCACAGTACTTCCGCCAGAGATCAGACTTTTATTTTGAAATTACAGCAGCGTGTTTACGTCCTCGGACCCGGAAGTATTTAACACTCCTGCTTCTCCGCAGCAGCTCGTTATTGACCTGTAAGTTGTGTTAATGCAGTGTTAAAGGACAGGTGTGTTTGTTGTTGTTGTTGTTTCAACGATGTTATAACCTTTGGTGCGTTTATAAAATATTTTGTGTCGTTCTGAATGAGCAGCGCGAGAATGGTTAACGTTAGCTAACAACTCCTGCAGGCTGCACCTCAAAACTAAACACGAAACTATTAGTGCAACTTGTTGTTTCTCTATTTTAAGTCATTAATCCTTCGCAAATCGTCACACAACAAACCTCAGCAGTACTGACACACCCGTGTGCTTGTTCCTAAAGTTCAGTACGTTAAGTAAAGCTAACACAGGTGGAGCTGAGCAAAACAGACAAAATAAAGATAATAACACATAATAACATCAGCTTGGTGTCATGCACTCATCACATTCAACTACATGTTTTTGTACTAATCAGTATCATTTATTTTGTATGTATTTGACTCTTACCTACAAATGAAACAGCAATTTGTTGATGATCCAGTCTTTATATGCAGTATGCATGTGTTGTTTGTTCTTTCAAGTTCAAACTATTCAAGTGATCTGATAAACAGGGCTGATTAGAGTTGTTCATCTTCGCTGTTGCTCGCAGGCTTTGCTGGATGTTGAGTGTACGGGCTCTGCTTGGGATTGGCGTCCTGGTGACCTCGCGAGCCGCTGCGGTCCTCACTCAGACAGGGACATGTCCGCTGCCCTCTGCATTTAACAACCAGAAGAAGGAGTGTTTCAGTATCAGACCAGCATCCACCATGGCCCAGACCGTCAAATACCTGGGGTGAGGTTTTATGTCCTGTTCAGTAGAGCAGTAAAACAATGTCCCGGTTGTGTTTGTCTCCAAACTGAGCTGCAGTTGCTCCACAGGCAGGAGGAGGCCCAGCACATTGATGAGGAGCTGTTCAGCGAGTATGGCTTCAGTGTCGACCAGCTGATGGAGCTGGCTGGACTCAGCTGTGCGACAGCCATCACGCGGGTGAGATTATAAGCAAGGCTCTTATTTTGAAATAAAACAAACGCCTGCGGGCTCATTAGTAAGTCAAGAAAATCTTCCATTTCCTCTGAAACAGCAGAAGTGGTGTCACACTGAATTGTTTGTATTGTTTATATTAATTTTCGGCAGGCATATCCACTCACCGCTTTAGTCAAGGCCAGACCTTCTCTGCTGGTCATTTGTGGACCAGGTAACAACGGAGGCGATGGCCTGGTCTGTGCCCGACACCTTAAGCTCTTTGTGAGTGTCCTACATCTATGTAACAGCAAAGATCTGTACATCAGCAGTATCATGTAACTGAGTGAATTTAGTCTTGTCTTGTATTAAGGTAAATTTTTGAATTTTTCATACAAATCAAACATATATGATGCAAAATAAGACAATTTAAAGTGTTATTGACAGGATTGTGTTTATGGGGTGAAGATTAATGTTTTTTTTTACATGTGTTGTTGTCGTGCAGGGTTACGAGCCCACCATCCTGTACCCGAAGAGGCCTAACAAACCGCTGTTCCAGGGTCTGACCACACAGTGCCAGAAAATGGAGATTCCTTTCCTGACTGAGATGCCTGAGGTTTGGTCTCACTCCATTATGCAGCAGCTTTATTTGCAGTGATGAAGAAAATGTTTTCTGATCGTTGGGTTTATCTCAAGTTATTGGAGTACTGAGTTATTAGATCTCAAGAAATAAGGTATACATAAGGTCATAAGGTCTACAGTTTACATTTCATGAAGCCTCAATGAGCCCTGCGGGGAAAATTGGGAAAATGAATCGTAGCTTTTACTGCAAATATCACACCCAGTCATATGATCAATAATTCACGATGGGCAGTCTGGACTATTGGCTTCCACATTTCCACATAAACTTTGTTAAAGTTAGCTGTTTGTGAGGCAAACTGCTAACAAAAACAATTCTCTTGTCAGGCTGCGATGATCGATGAGGCTTACAACCTGGTGATTGATGCTATCTTCGGCTTCAGCTTCAAAGGGGCCGTGCGGGAACCTTTTGGTTCCATCTTAGATGTGCTGAATAAGATCACAGTCCCCATAGCCAGCATCGACATCCCCTCAGGTCAGTCCTCACTCACTCTCACGTACCCAGCTTGGACATGACGAATAAATGTAACAGTGTAACCTGATGTTTTGGTGCCTATTAAGTCTCTGTGAGTATTTTCACATTGCACATCTCAGAATGGATTGTGACACTGGATTGTTGTTTTTTTGGTAAGGGTGGGATGTGGAGCAGGGCAGTGTAGATGGACTCCAGCCCGACATGCTCATCTCTCTCACTGCTCCCAAGAAAGCAGCCTCCTTGTTCAGAGGACGATACCATTTCCTTGGAGGCCGCTTTGTGCCACCTGGTCTGGAGAGGAAGTACGAGCTCAACCTGCCTCTGTACCCCGGCACGGACTGTGTGCTACAACTGTAGGGATTGAGGTTTCGATGAGATGTAGAGGAAGGGGGATTTCAACATTTTGTAAATAAGGCTGATCAATTTTTTTCCCCAAATGTTCGATGAGAATATAAATACTTCTCATGTGTGCATTGTACATGTGGAGTTGTAACTAATGGAGTTGGATAAAACTATGAATATAATCCTGCCGAATCCTTTACATTTAGTGAGCGGTACCTCTCATCTAACACTGGAAACTGATCAGACGAGCATTTTTTCCATAAATGTTGAACGATAGGAGTTTGTACATTTAAGTGAATGATTGTGGGAGTGAGTTTTTCCCGGGGCGAGTTTTCTTCAGGTCAAAGCACGACTCTTGAGTGTGAAAGTAACTGTGTGAAAGTATAGACAGTAAATAAACGTGGTCAGGAGTTGTATTTGTTGTCAGTATCTTTGTAACCGACATCCTTTAAACTCTTTAGCTTTACAGCCATCAACAGAAAACTCCTCCATCTCATGCACTTTCTCATATTTTATTAGTACATTGTAAAGTTTCAGTGTACAACTGGCAACTGGGAGGAGGATCATCTACCATAATCCATCACATTCTACTTTATAAATAACTTTACCAGACAGGATGTGTGTCTTTATACATTAGGTGGTGATGATTTTTCGTAAAAACCCTTACTTTTACGATCAACCTCATGTCGTACCGCGTACGCTTCTTATAAACTTGTGACTACATAATTATGCTTTCAGGAAATACTGTATGTATGTATATATATAGTATATGCTTTTAACAGTGTGGCTCATTAATGCATAATGGTTTTTCATAAGTGCACAACATGCTGTGGCGAGCAGAATACTATTTACAGTGCTGGTACCATGCTCTCTTTGTGTGTCACATCCCTTTGTGATCTTTGTCAAGGAAGGAGGAGATGAAGGGGAGTTTTCTCCTCCGTTTGTCTTCATGCAGGTCGGAGGATGGAAGGATTGTTTTCAGTCAATGGAAGAAGCCTGGAGTCAAAGACAACGCAGAGAAATGGAATTACTGCCACATATTCAGTTGATTATGTACAGGGTGCTACGCTGAGTGTAGCTCAAAAAAAAAAATGAATGATGCATTTTCCCGGTTAGACGACAACATACCTGTGCTATTCTCCGACCTGCACCCCTGCACAGTTGTCTTTACTTTCTGAGGCTATTGCTAAATATTCAGCATTTCTGTTTGGAAAAGAGAGGAAAAAAGAGCAAATGAGAAATGATGTACTTTTTCATATCGATGAGGGTTCAAAAAAAAGAAAGAAAGAAAAAGAAAAGCACAGGTGTGATAGTCTTGTTCGACTTACAGGAGGGAGGTTTTGGTTTTGACTAGGGAGGAGGAGGAGGAGGAGGAGGAGGACATGATGGCATGACGGACAAGACGGAAACATGACAAGTAGACAGACGGAGCGCGAGGTGTTAGACACACAGACACGTGAAGAAACACAAACAGGACGTAAACAGTGATGATTTGAAATGGTGTTAATAAGATACATAGAAATAATAGAAATACAAAAATATAAATGAATGCAGACATGAAAAAAATACACACACACATTTAAAGCAGTATTTTCTTTGCTAAGAAAGGCCAAAGATGTGGTAGTTTTCTTTTTTATACATGTCAACATATTCATGACTTTTTTTTTCTGCTTAAATGCTTGTGAATTAAAACCTTGAATCTCTTTGCATTCAACAGAGAATGAGCTTGATGGTAAAAATACTTACGCTGCTTCTCTTAATGCTTCCTCCCCAGCTGCTGCTATCTTTCTGTAGCAGTATATCATCTCTATCAGGAGCCAGACCTGCAGGCCGATGATGGACACGTACATCATGACCTCTGACACGATGGACGCCGTTCCTCTGCTGGCTGCACAGACAGGAAATCAACTCATCAGTTGTTGTGCGGGTATGTCGCGGTCGGCTTTTACATTCTAAGTACACTGTCTGGTTGGAGATGCAATCAGCTGCAGCGCGTTGTTCCTGATTTCCGTTTGTGCGGGAGTCCTCTCGGGGATTCTGTGCAGGCTACCTGTGAATCATGGTGCTCGCAAACTGCAGCGTCTTCATTTTGCATCACATCGCGACGTAGCTTCTGCTATTTCTGGACTACTGCAGGTGTGCAGGGGAAAGAGCCTGCTTTGGGTTGCTGACTGACCGACTGCGTTGTGTAGCGTCTCCCTGTCACATATTGGCTGGTGCTGAGTGAAGGTGGAATTTAAATCTGTCAGACAGTGTGTGATATTGCTCACTTTGTCAACTCTTTCTAACCAGAGGTGCATTTCAATGATATACAGGACGCAACATGATGCTCATATGCACTCGCCTTATGTTCCTGATGTTACTGCTATGAGAACGTATCTCACAGTTTGTCTGGTAAAATACTTTGCAGGAAAGAGCACAGGAATGTATCACCCCCGATAACAATACACCGTTTTCACAGAATCTCTGTTTGTCTCATCTGGGCTACTGATCACAGCAGACCTCACCCTGTGGAGGAGCGCTCGTTGCACTGTACCTTTAGCCACCACGGTGAGGTGGACCACCTTGGTGACGACGGTTTTGTACTCGTAGTTGGCAAACTCCAGCGTGCGGTCGAAGAAGCACTGGTAGGTGCCCGTGTCGTTGAGGGTGACGTTGAGCAGGTAAATGGACGCGTCCTGGATGTCGTTGCTCATCTTACTCCCGTTCCAGTCCACGCGGTCGAAAAAGTTCTCGTGCTCGATGGTGGGGCCGCTGTCGTCATAGGAGTAGATCTGGGGCCACAGAGGATTAAAGGTTCGTGAAAATGCAAACGTGGTGCAGTGTATTTAAAGAATGCTCAGATAATGTCAATGAGTTAAATGTACAGTTTAATGAATAATGTATAAAGAGAATACGTTTGCGTATCGAATGCCATTTCCTGCTTTTTGGATATTGTTACATATAACTGAGTCACTAAGTGTAACGACCACAGCGTGTACTCCCAGTAGCAAACAGAGGAGGCAGCACAAGGTCAACACAGCTGTGCGTCATCTCTGAAGCTTCACCGATTCTCTGTGGTGTAAAATACCATGATTGATTCCTCACATTGACCTCTGCCCCCGGAGGCTATCATGTGATCACGGACAATACATGTGTGTGTGTGGACATATATGAGTGTGAGTTACAGAGGGACAGGAAGTAATATTATATTTGAATATGAAGGAGCCAGAGTTCATGCTGGCGTCAGACTAAACACACACCTCATTAATTTAACGGCCGTCAGTCACTCACGTGAACAAAGTCCGCCTCTCCTTTGGGCATGAAGTACCACTTGACGGTGGCCGTGCTTGGCACTTCGCTTCTTTTCTTGCAGGAGATACAGCCCAGCTTGAAGCCTTTGCCTGCCACTGCCTGTGTGTCAGAGTCCACCTCTGCACACGCTGCGTGACACTGGTACACTGTTCACACACACACACACACACACACATAGAGTCAGCTGTTTTGTTGGCCCTGGCTCGACATGGCATTGAAAACAAAACGTCAAGGCCGCATGGTAAACTCACCACAAAGCGTGCCGAGCAGGAAAAGGAGGAGCAGGTGTGATGCTGCCATGTCTCCGGACGATGACGGCGCTTTCAGCACTTGGAAAAACTGAGCACCTCCGACTTTGCTATAGGTGAACGGCTATTTGCGAATGTTTTCAACGTGCAGGCCTGTCTCACGTATATATATATATGACTATATATATATATATATGTGTGTGTGTGTGTGGCAGCCTGCAGCTAATCATGCATTGTAAAGTGCAAACGTGTGTCTACCTATCCAGGCCTATTCCCTCCTATATGTTTCCTGTGTCCTGACAGGCCTGTGGAAGAACTGCCAGAGTCTCTCGCTTCTTTGGCTCAAGCCAGCAACTGTTTCCTGTGCAGGATGTTGCCGGATTTGTTGCCACAGATTATTGCTGCTGGGCTCTGAATCTGGAATCTGCTGCTCACTCTTCCACCAGCAGATTCCCAGACCCGACACTGACCTGAGATCTGATTCGAGGTTTGGTCCCTGAGGTCCTAATGGGAGCTGCGCGGAGCCTTCGTTAGCCCTGGCCGGGGCCACGTGCTGCGCTCTGCCACAGATACACACTCACTACTAACACTCAACGCTCAAATCTGACACACACAAGGCGTGTTGATGTCATGTGCAACACGCCAGCTACTGACTGCACTGATAAGACAGTGCAGCTCTATGTGATGTGCATCTATATGGTGTACAGCTCTATGTGTTGTGCATCTATATGGTGTCCAGCTCTATGTGATGTGCATCTATATGCCCCGCGTCATGCTGGGTGACAGGAATCGGACGCTGCCTCCAGCTGCGATGCGGAGGCCTCCTCCTTTGTGGTCCTCAAACACCAATGACCTCACCTACCTAATGACCCCGCGCTCGGAGAACTGATGCCTCGCTCGCGCTGGCATCGCAGATAAATGAGCGCGAGCGTGACGGCCACACGCGCGCACACACACACACACACAAAAAAACCCCGCAATCAATTAAAAAAAACAACAACAAATACCTATAGGTGCTAGAGACAGGGCGTGCTGCGCTCCGTCAGCGGCGGTTCTCCTGCGCCACAGCCGCACGTTCTGTCGCTGCGCTCAGAGGACGCACTGCGGTAAACGCGACTGAGCGCGCGTGTGTGACTGGGCAGATGCTGCGCGCGACGCCTGCTCCGGGCTCCAAGACCCGCTCGGTTCAAAGCCAGAGTCGGTGCGGAGGGGGTGGGGTGGGGGGATCTCTCTCTCACACACACACACCCACCCACACACACACACACTGCTGTGTGACACCGCTCTAGATGTTGGAGGAGAGGGTTTGAGAGACGCGACGGAGCGGTGGGTTTAATGGTGAACTGCTCCTTTAACCCGGCGACGACGCGTCTCTGTCAGCTCAGTGTGAACGTCAAAACAAACCTCCAGTATCCGCACGCACACCCACCTAACAGCCGCGACACACTGCTGCTTTTATATATATATATATATATATACATATACATATATATGTGTGTCGTCAATGCGATGACATCTCTTTATTGTTTAAGAAAACAATAATAACAACAAATACCCACGCACGTCCTGTGTGAGGACAGCGATGCTGTTCCGTCAACAAGCTAGCATCAGCTACGCCTACAGGCAGGCTGCTGTTAGCCGCTACTAGCTTGGTTTATATTTACATTTATAAGCGATGGCACCGTGTGTGCGGGATCCGAGAGTAATAACAATGACCCGCATTTAGCCGCTGATACAAGTAAACAGACGACGTGCCGACATATCTCAGGTAAAGTACTGAGCTAATACTAGTTGCTAGCTAGCTAGGTTAGCTCCAAGCTAACGGGTGCGTGCGCCTGAATGAACGAACAGTAACTACAACGAATTTAAATACCAGGAAAACAGAGTTCTTCCTTTTATAACCAGATATAATGTCATTATTACTGTTATGTTGAACAAAATGTGTTTATAAGGAGCTTCGTGTCTTGACATTTGGTAACATTAGCTAGCTAAGTGTTCCATCATCAGGTGGAACCTAATTAATGTCATAAAGCTTTGCAATTCAGTATAATTAAATATCATGGTCTTTACAGAATAATAAAAAAAATAATGAGTATTAGTTGTGGAGTTGCAATTACTTCTTGCTATTGTTATTGTTATTAAATTTTATTATTTTAAAGCCCATTCTGATGCGTTTCTTGCATGTGAAATCCAATTTAGTTTTAATGTTTATAAATGGAAGAAAATGTAAATTGAAGAATCACAGACACAAAATACTTGTCATAAATATAAAAGTGATGCTGAAAAGTGCTTGATGTTGCACAGTGTTTTAAAGTTGTTAATGACTCCACAGATCTGGGTGACCATGGACCCAACCTGCAGTGCTCCTACAGCTCCGGCCGGTTTGACTGTCCAGGTGTGTTTTCCCGGAGCTCGTGCTGCGGTCTTGGACAATCTGAACCGGCAGCGGGAGGAGGGCAGGCTGTGCGACCTCTCCATCCAGGTGCAGGGTCAGGTGTTCAGAGCCCATCGCTGTGTCCTCGCCGCGTCTTCACCTTACTTCCATGACCAGGTCGGCACGGCAGGGTTAGCACACTTAAATGTTTTGGTGTGTGGCTGCTTCATTGACCTCATACCCCTGTGCAGCGAAAAAAAAAGGTCTTTGTTCCTATCTCTCATCAGGTGTTACTGAAGAACGTCACCACGGTTTCACTTCCCTCTGTCATGGACCCGGTAGCTTTTCAGAGTGTCCTGAGTTCTGCGTACACGGGCCAGCTGAGCATTGTGCACGATGACATTGTCAACTATGTCACTGTGGCCAGTTTCCTTCAGATGTGGCACATTGTGGACAAATGCACTGAGATCTTGAAGAGGCCCCGGCCCACAGTGGAAGTCAGCCCGGGAGAGGCAGCTCACCAGGGCCCAGCATCTCGCCAGCAGTCCCCGAGCAGCACCGAGTGCTTAAATCTGGAAAGGGAGGGAAGGAGGAGGGAGAGGAAGCCTGATGCTCTGCCTCCCTTGGCTACATGGAGACGCCCGCAGCAGTTCCCTAAATGGGGGCGTCCACGGCCCTCATCAGCCCAGCACTTAACAAACACGCAACTCGACACACTCCCCAGCTATATGGAAGGTGATTACACCAGCTGCGAGGAGTCATGGTTACCAGGCCATGTAAAAACTAGCCACTTGGCACATGATGGACCTGGCCACAATAGCCACCACCACGGGGGGTTCCTCAGTGGCGAGACGTTAAAGCAGAAAATCAGGGTTCAACAGCGGAGTGCATCATCGAGCGCTGATAGACCGTCTGATAAGAATAGAGGGAGTGGGGATGGTGATGACATCCAAGAGAAGAGAAAGCCTGAGAAAAGAGAGATTGAGGCAGATGAAGGAGTAGGAGAAGAGGTGGTGGAGAAAAAAGGTTTCGTACAAATGGGACATTGTGGTAAGATACACAATCACCATTTCACATTTTTTTCAGTATAAATAATACATATAAATGAATATAATAAATATAAATGAATACCAGCTTTATATTTTACCTCTTCTTCCATGTTGGGTCGCATACACCTTCTACTCTTCTTCTCTGTGCAGAGTCTGAATGATTACACCGCATGTGATTTATTTTACATCTCTCCTTGCAGACCCCCATCAAGTTTCAAATGTAAATACAGAAACCTTACAGGCGACAGGGAGGTCTGGTGCGGACGCGATGAAGGAAAGAGGGGAGAGAGATTTAGTTGGCAGCGATCCCTCCTCAGACCTGCCCAGCGTTCATGTTTGCCAGACAGCTGAAGGAGATCTGGGCTCGTCCTGTTTGGAGTCAGCCCGGCAGCAGTGGCAGTCGAGTCCCTGGTCTCAGCAAGAGCACAGGCCTCGGGAGGGAGAGGGCGGGAGCTGCAGCAAAGATGAGGATGAAGACGAAGAGGACGTTGACTTTGAATGTTTCACTGAAGGGACCTTAAGCAGAGACACGTATGATGAGATTGAAGATGGCACTGGTCAGGTTTCCCAGAGGCCTTTACTGCCTGCGTCCCCAGACGTCGGCATTGTAAGCTCGGAGATGCACTGGCCCTCTACCGGTGTGGGACCGGGTGGCTCGTTGACCCCCACCTCCAGTCGCCACTTATCCCCATCCTCTGCTGCTTTCCCGCCCCCTTCCTCACCCCCAACCCCATCTTCATCATCCTCAGTCTCCCTTGCTGGCGCCATGTACACAGGAAAAGTCCATTTCTGCCACTGTGGCAAAGCCTACACTCTGAAGAGTATGCGTGACCGACACGTTAAGATGCAGCACCTCAATCTACGGCCGTTCGGATGTCCCGTTTGCACAAAGTCCTTCAAGATGAAGCACCATCTAACCAAGCACCTTAAAACCCACGGAGGGCTGCGGCCCTACGAGTGTGGCCTGTGTGGGAAGAAAGTCATCTGGAGGGACAGCTTCCTCAGGCATCAAGCTCGATGTGAAAGACTTGCCTCCAGCTCTGCGGCCAACAGGAACAACACGAGCACGGCGCCGGGCGACATGGATGACAGCTACAGTTACGGATTTGACGAAGGGGAACGTTTTCTTGCAACACAAGGACAGGTAAAAGTGGAGGAGGTGGATTTCCATGGTGGGGTGGAGGATGGGATGGGTGGACTCCTGGGCGGTGTGCCTGGGATTGTGGATGAGCTGAGAACTCAGTCCCAAAGTCTGGAAACTGACGGTCAAGTTTTTAAAGAGGAGGTGAGTGAGAGCTTTATTACAAATTAAATGTATTTATATATGAAAAAGAGAATGAATCACATGATCAGGGACACAAATCGGCAAAGGTCCTTTGAGAGGCCGCTTTTATTTTGATCTTTGAATGTGCTTTGCTTTCATGTCATTTTTCATGTCGACCTCGGTCTTTGTTTCCTGATGCTGTTTTAAACGTCTGTACCAAGCAATGTGGTGAATGTGCTCGAAGGTCTTTTGCATTTTGCACACAAGTTCTGCAGCACTGATCTGCATTAGAACAGTGAATACAAGTGAATACAAGTGAATACAAGGGTGTAAAATAATTTCTGTGAAATACTGATTTCTCCTCCAAAACACAAGACAAAAACATCTTGTTATATACGAAAATAAAAAACAGTTTTGATGTTTGATTTTGGAAGGTTGTGACTCATTGACGAAAAGAGTTTGTCCTATATTATAGGACACTGAGGCATATAATACAAACCAGACTCGTCCTATAGTAAACAGCAGCCCAGTCAAACAGCAGCAGAGGTCTCTCTTGTTCAGCTCTGCAGCGTCTCCGTTCAGATAATTCATCTGTGCAGAGGCTGATTGAAGACAGTAAAATGCCGAGTTGACAAATGAGACTATGATTGAAAGTATTCAGTTGCATTTCAGTGGCGAACATTAGGTTTTGATTAAAGACTGGCAATAAGGAAACAGGTGTTACAACTATGATTTATGTTTAAGTATGTAAAAATAGTATGAGAATTAAATCAGCATCGTTATATTAAAGTGTAATATGCTCCGTATGGACAGAATCAAAATAAACCCGGGTGAACTGCTTGGCTTATATTTTTAGCTTTTTGCCGGGTGTGAGTTTTAGGCCATCGCACCAATTATCGCAGCCTCCTCCTGTGCAGGAGGTGAAGCTCTGTGCTAATTGTGGTTCTGGTGCATTCGTCCTTGAGAAGATCTATTTCAGCGTTATTTCTAACAATGAGAAACATTGTTTGTTTTTTTTTCTCATCTGTGAGTATTGACAGGGGAATCGGAGGAGTTTGACTCATTCTTGTGGTGTTCAGTTGTGTTTATCATCAGAGACAGGTGATTTTATGTTCAGCAATGGTGCGTGGGTTGAGTCCAGAGCTAATTAGTACTCCAGTAATTTAGCTGCTCAAGAATCTCTGTATCTGAAGTTCATTATTGTGACAATAGCAGATATTAGGTTGGTACTATTTATAGGCTCTGTAGCTGTAACACCAGCAGACATGCAGTCATATTCCCTTCTTTATTTCCTTGAATAATAGTGGTAACCATGTTGCTCGAGAAAGTAAGAGAGGATGACATGCTGACTCTAACGACAGAAGAGGATTTTGTTTATTTCCAGTTAGGCTGAACATTTAAAAACGTCAGGAAACACAACACTCGGGTTTCTGTTGGGCGTAGCACCTTCACATGGACCACAGCAACCTCTGAAAAAGACAGTAAAGTGAGCGCACAGACACATAGTGTACAAACGAGAGCGGCGATGTAAGTTCACCAGAAACAAAACGAAAATGACAGTTATGCCTCAGAACATTTGAAGTCAACATCCTGTCCGTCACTAAATAAACCCCTCACACCTTCTGGCTGCTTCCACCTCAAACCACTGAGCCACTTACGATCTGACCATCAACCGAGACAAACCTCATGTCCTTCATCTCCCAAACAAAACACAAATAATAATGAAACGCTGAAGCTTCAAACTTAATTTAAGATGAAAATGAGACATGCAAATAGCCGCTATATGGCAACGACAGCAGACTGCTCGTATTTACAGTATGTTATATTACAGTGCATTTTAAAGGGCATTCCATTTCATTTTATTGGACCTCATACTGTACATGTTAATTAAAACCACTGAGGCGTGAGGGAACAAAGCGGTTACATAAAAAAGAAAAGACATTTCCCAGTTATATTTTTAAATGCATTTCTCTGCAACATGTCTTTCACTCAAGCACAAGCAGTACGACATTTCGTGTAGACTTCACATGCGAAACAGGAACCTCCGTGTGTTTGTGTCGTCAGTCGAGTTTCTGGGAAGCAGCGAGATGCGCGAAATGTACAAAATGGAGACGACAGGGGACAAATAGGGGGAAAAAAAAACCCCCAAACATCTGCCATGAACAAACCTCAGACAGCAGACATTAGCACCACATGACTAGATAGATACTTGGATGAGGGACATTTACAGTAGGACGTTTCACTACAAAGCGGGGCCAAACCTGGTGTAACACCCAAATATTTCAAGACAGATTAAATAAAGCAGGCGTTGTGTCACGCTGCGTCACAGGAGAGTGGCTTTTACACCTCGTCTGTGTCATGTCACCGTCTAAAGACACGTGGGGGTTTATGTTAGTGTGTTAAAATCTCTTGAGGTTGTGAGTCTGTCGCATGCTGATCTTTCTCTCCTCCCTCATCTCGTCCCATCAGCACCGGGTCTGTGGTTTGGTCCTCGGTGGAGAGCTTAGAAGATGGTGCTCCAGCGTTTAGGGGGTGGACGGGACTTGGTTTCTCCCTGGAGAGAAGAAGGAGAAGGATGAGGGAATTGGCTTCAAATCTGTATACGTATAACTCTGAGGTTTTGTAGTTTTCAGTGTGAACTGTGGAAAGTTCCTGAGACTTAGTCTGATTGTCAAGTTCTTCTTTATAAGGAGGTCCACACTGAAAATGAACCCCCACAGTGTTGAGGTAGTTTGCTTTCATGGAAAAAAGAGATGAATTAATTGTTTAATATATGGTGTTTATGTGTCGTGTCAACATAAAATGAAAATGGTGCTCTCCGGCTTGTTAGTTGGTTATGGTGACGGGCCTCTGTGAAAGCGCTTTGATGAACAGAAGGAAACCGAATGACAGATCTTTTACTCTGCATTGATTTATTACTCACTGATCTCTGATGGGAGCATCACTGTTGCATTTGGGAAAACAGAGATGGGGGGGGGATGCTGGTGAGGTCCAGTTTTACAGATAGAAAGAAGGACATTTAGATGTGACGTTCAGGGAGCTCACCAGGTTGAAGAGTCTGGACAGTGTGCTTTGGTCCCTGCGTCTTCTGACCGGCGACTTTGTGCTCTCAGCACGCGGCGACGAGGCCTAGGAAAAGATGGTCAGTAAGCACAGATGTAGACCTGGAACCAAGGCGTTTAATTCACTTTACACTGATGGACATTTTTCTCGTTTTACCTCAGATCATCAGTGATGAATGTGTTTTTGTACATGTTTTGTTAGGAGGAGCAAAATTCTTGCTGTTGTTGGATAGAAAACACATATCCACAAACAACTTGTGCCATCACGCGTGTCGGACATATTCTGTGTTAGAAGCAAATTGAAAAGAGCTGGCTGAGTGGTCCATCCTCTTTAATTGCATTGCGATTGACCTTTTATGATTTGGATTTATTTGCTGTAAAACAAGCTGAATTCCCCCTGTGGACAGTAGATATAAACCAATGTGACTTTCTTGTACAATTCACAAGTTGTCAGAGGTCTAAAGGTCATAAGATTGTGTGTTTTGTTGTTGTTGTTTAGATGGAAGGAGAAGCAGAAGTGCGGGTATGTGGTTTGTCTGCAACAGCAGCAGTGTGATGTGGGAGACGGGAGGAGCTGTGTCCGCTCTGTGATCTGTCACTGAGAGACGGGAAAAACATCACTCAGACATGAAAGGAGGAAAACATGAGCGAGTGACAGGACCAGAACCAGAGTCAAACGACAGCAAGCTTAAGGGAAAAGAAGATGAAAGACAAGGGGCGAGGTAAAGTCCACGATGAGGTGACTGACACAGGGGACATGAGTGGACAATCACCGCCGCATGGTTGTCCACAGATGAGAGGACACAGAGAAGGTGGGGAGCCAAAAACAGGCGGATCAGTGAGTCATCTCTGGCACGGAGGGGATGGAGGTGTTACAGAAAATTAGAGGTGTGAAAGAGAAGAGGAAGAGAAGAGAGGGAGGAAGAGGCAGCGCAGGCCAAGAGGTCCTAAGGGAAAGTGTTTACCGGTTGTAGTTCATAAAAAGCCGAGCAGTTTCAAAGTCATCCAGAAGCAGCGAGTCGCTCTGGATTTAAGCAAAGAAATTGAAATATATTACATTTACTGACGAGCCAATCAATCATCTGCTGCTTCGTATCAGTTGATCAGTTTTGTTTTGTTTTTTTCGACCGTCCAATCACATTCTGGCTGTCAGCTTTGGCTCTCAGGTTAAATCAACGCTCGATTTGGAGCACGGCTCGATTCCAGATGCTCGGGCACAAAAGATATTTCTCTTCAAGGAGAACAGCGAGACACAGAGCGAGAAGGAGACAAGGCGAGCGTGGAGGTTAGGTAATTGGCGCACAGCAGACAGAGGACACACTGCTCTCCCTCCACAGACAGACAGACTCAAACTGTCTCATCGCACACAGACATGCGCGCACACACACAGCGGTGCACTCAGGAGTGGTGCTATTGTTCCATTTGAGAAGGAAAGACTGAAGGACGTACCAAGCCCAAGACATCTCTCCACTGCACATGAAAAAGAAACATACAACGACATGGTGAGATGAAATACAGTGATGCCGCCTTCGTCCACCTCCACACCTCAAAGAACAGACACGGGCATTAGATACCAAGATCAGCTGCTCTGTGTGTGTGTGTGTGTGGGGGGGGGGGGATACTGTTGAAAAGTGAGACTCACCCTGGATTTAGGACGAGGAGAGGAAACCTGAGAAACACCAAGCAACAACAACAACAGAGTGACTGATTGCACACGACAGGAAAATAACAACATCAACAACAACAACAACATGGCTTGGAAATAAATAACCGATCAGCTGATTGACATTCTCCCCATACTGTCATCATAAACTAAATGAAGGCGACACACAACGTTGTAATCAGACATGAAGGGGAGGAAACTGGATTAGCATGTTGTATTTGAATCATTTAAAACATTTAAAACGCTCATGATACAAACTGGAGGATGTTAAGTTTGTCCTGTGCTTTGATGAAAAGATGTGAACAGGATGCGACAAAATGACTTTACGTCTACGGTTAAAGGTATGGAAACCAAGAATGTGATTTATGAGATGATGTATGTAAAATACAGTATGCACCATTTAATATCAAAAAATAACTTACAATGCTCCTGAAAAAATGCACCACAGCATTTTCATTGGGCCGGCGGCGAGCAGAGGACTGCTGGGGTGAGGAGGCCAGGTGACCCCGGAACGACCCCTGTGAGGAGCATCAGAGGTCAAACAAATGTGAGTATTTCACAAAAACAAATGATTCTACTGTCAAATTAAAACTCAAATCAGATGAAAAGAAATTAGGTTTTCAACAGAATGTTTATTTAATGCATTATCATGATGAATTAGCTTGTTAGATTGAAAAGAAAAGTAGCCCCCGGCGCCATGAGTCATCATATAATAACTGGAACAATTACAGCAGTTTTGAAAGCCTCAAAGTACGAGGATATATTAAAGTATAGAATATTTTTTGAATCATTTAAAGGCAGTTAAATACTTAAAAGAAGTAGCATAAAAAATACAAATCCAGCTAACATCATATTCAGAATAACCATTTGACCACCTTAGCAGAATGAGGAAAAACTGCTTTCTGATTTGTCGAATTAATGTATATTGATTTTAATTATGTTTCGTCAATGCAAATAAACAAAAAAATGTCAAGTCTTGTTTTTCAGACACAGTAAGAGCTAGTCATAACGTTTCAGTGTATATCTAGTGTCTCTGTATATTTAGCAGCATGCTGGTTCTTCTGACTGCCGATGTGAACCAACACTTCATTGGCAAATTCAAAATTTAAATACGAAAATAAATTAACCCTATTAATATTAATTGCGTCAGGGGTATGAACCTGTGTTACCAAACCCAGCACTGGAAACAAATACAATGTCAAACAGAATCAAAGGTATTTGGTAAATAATTATCTAACTTCTCCCATGTTCATCAGAACAATAAAATGAATCCAGCTGGATGCAGGACGGTTGCTCACCTTGCTCCTTTTCTTTTTGTCTCCTGCAAAGAATCTGCTAATCTGATCCATGAGTCCGGGGTTCTTCTTTTTCCTCCCGAGCCCGAAGGTGCTCTGCCCTGACGTGCTCGCCGTAGCCATGCTATCTGCAGCTGGGGTTGGGTGGAGTTGACCTCTGTCTATTTACTCAGTCGTTCTCCTCTGAGCCAGTCCACTGCCCACAGCGCCAACACCCAGCTCTGCTGATGCCTCACTGGTGCTTCGCCGCCCTTCTGACGCTCCGGGGCCGTCTTTGAAGGTGTCGTCCCATCAGTCTCTGAGCACCATGGGACACGAGGGGGGTCAAGTTAGGAGAAGCAGGGTGGGGGTCCGCGGCACTGGCTCAGCTCCAGGCATTCTTTGGAGCTTCAGTGGCTGTGTCAGTCACTGCCGCCCTCCGCATGGGCCCGGCCATTGTTCCTCAGCCCAGTCAAAGGGTACAACGAGGGTTATCTCTGAGCGTGAACTCACAGCCTGATGCGAAGCGCCTGCTGCACTGTGACACCATTGTTCAATCTGTGCTCGTACGTCTTCTGCATAGATGGTGTTTAAATTGGGCGTAGAGTCCCACAGATGAACGTGTGGAAAAGGTCCAGCAGGAAAGAAATGATTGTCATGTGAGAGATGCAAAAACCTGCAAACCCAGGTCAAACATCTTAGTCTGAATATGTGAATAAACCTGTGGTGACTCAAACCAGTGAGCCAGTCGGCTAAAGTTAATACTGTGAGTTTCCGACCGACTATTATGTCATATCAGAATGTAAACAGTCACGTGAAGTTGGACAAAATGACCAAGTCAAACCGGCTGTGCATTGCAAATGTTTCATTAAGCAAAAAAAAGACTTGTCATAACGTGCAAACAGAAAACCATGTGATATGGATAAAAGGACATTGAGGAGCTCGAGTTAAAAGGAGACGAATGTTTGATTCCTGATTCACTCAGTGATTGGCTGTGTGTAAATTTACCCGTGTCTCGCGTTTTGTCATGTTGTAGCACATCACAACATGACGTGAAGTCCTGTATGTGTTGTGTTTTGTTTTGTTATGTTGTGTTGTGCTGCTCCGGAGCAGGAGCTGCAGCGGCTGGTGAACAAAGCAGGTTCTGTTGCGGGATGAGTTGTGTTAGCAAACACCCACGCAACATCAGAATATTAATATTGAGGAACAGATGTCTTTTTGTTGCAGCTGCTTCTTAATTTGTTGGTTTTATATTTTGTTGGAAGCTCGGCTGCTGTGTGATGACAGATGATCTGTTGTCACAACAAAAGCACGGCGAGATGTTGGATGTGAAATCACTGTAGCTTTTAATTAGGCTGTTGCTTGTTATTCGTTATCGCTGAAATATGAATGCATGTATGAGTGGCATGTTTTACCAGGATAAATTGTACATTGTGAGATGTTGTGCACAGATGTCCATGGTTGCTACAGGAACACATCCTGACTTTGGTAATCCCCTGACTTTTTCTCTGGAGCCACTGTGAGGTTGACATGCGTTGTGTTGTTTTGGTGAATCGTCTCAACCGGTGAAATGGAAATCTGTGATCTATAATGTGCACACACCAACACACTTCACTGTCATTTCAACTTCTTAAGAACCAGACTAATTTTACTGTGTAAAAATCAGTGATGGAGTTGGAGGGAGACATGTTTGTGCACAGTGCTCTGTCTGTCTGTCTGTCCTGTGGGGCCCTGCCTGAGCGCAGCACCCACGGGGACTGGCAGAGGTAGGGTGCAGGAATGCAGGGAGTGGGATGACCACACTGCTCGTGCCCTCGTGTCCAGAAGAGTCTTGGATTTGTTCCTGAGGCTGGAGGGTTGAGGACGAGCGCAGGGCAAACAATAGCGGCCATGGATTTAGAGCTGTGGGACACAAACGCGGGAGATATCCTTGAACCCCGGCAGGAATGTCGATCTAAACCAAGGCGCCCACTTAGAGAGGCAGCTGAATATCTATCAGCTAATGGAGAGAGAGAGAGGGAGGGAGAGAGAGAGAGAGATAAAGCCTCTCTGTTCCATCCCATGTGCAGAAAACCACCAGATGCAGTTTGGCTTGTTTTGCTAAAATAGTTTTTATGACTTTTGCCTCCGTCAGCCATTATGATTTCCAGATTATTGTTTTTTTTTTTAGTGATGTTAAATCATGTTGTTCAAGTGCATTTAATGATATAACATTTATTGTTTCACTTACTGCCCGTGTGCCGTTGTGATGTTGTGACCACGGTGACCTCCAGGGTCACATCCAGTCGCTGTAGCCGATGGATGACAACATAACTATGATGCTGATGTCACCATCAGGTGGACGCTCAGGCCATGAAAAGGCCTCACTCTTCCACATGATGTAACAGCATTACATTTTACATTTGATAAAATATAATGGAAAAAACATAGAGCTTGATGCACTGCGGGTTTTTAAATTCCTATACTTAAGTATAATTAAGATGGTGTCTAAACGCCCCACGGCCCATAGCGTCTTCTCACGGTGATAAACAACCCAATGCAAATGTCTTGCTGGTCAAACGCCAGTGATTCCATCAACATTTGGCAGAAGCCACCGCACACGGCCCGAGCATAATGCAATCATTTGTTTAACATCTCAACAATATCATGCTCTCATGTTTCCAGCGGCGGATATTTCTGAGCCACTGCTGCTGTAAATGGAGGACTGTTGTGTTGTTGTGAACAGGAGAGCAGGAGACATGTCCTCTCTCTGGTTTCAGTGTTAAAAACATTATGTTCCCCTCTTATTATCTTCATGTCCATTAGGCAGTCTCTTTACTCTGTGGGAAAAGCGGGGTGCAGTGGACATGGATCAGTCTTTCTGGTTTGTTTACTGAGCTTTATTATATTTCTGGAGACCACAGTGTTGGTGTTGTTGCTGACTGTCAGTGCCGTCCTCGTTTTCAAATTACCAACATTTTAAAAAGGGAAAATAAAAGAAAAATAGATTTCATATGGAATTATAATATAAGGATTATATCCAAGACTTTATAGCCTTATAAAATAATAGTTTCAGGAACATACGGTTGTGTTTTAGAAAAGTATTTTCAGCAGAGACGGTGGATTCTGTGAACAATAGACTGAGGTCAAAGAAACAGCTCATAGAGGAAAAGGGGGAAAAGGAGAGGTTGTTCACACACTACAGTCTTTTATTATTTTAGTCTCTAAGTCTGCTCACTGTCTGAAAGCTGACGTTTTTGCGTTGTGTTGGAACATATGTGTGCGTCGTACGTGTTGTTTGGACTGTGAACGATCACGGGATAACACGTGTGATTTCATATCATCTGATCTACATGTGAATGGTGTTTCTTATCATTATTTGGTTTTTAGTCTGCTGCACATGTCGTCTATGGAACAAACGGAATATGTGTTTCTTTCAGTGGTGCAGCTCAGGTTGTGCTGGGCAGTTCCCAGTGTGTGTGTGTGTGTGTGCTGGTGACACATGAGCACACACATTTATCTCTGCTAACACTGGTCTACCAAGACGTGGCCTCTGGCTCCAGACAGGATCTGATAACACAATCGGATTGTCTGGGCTCTTGTGACAGTGGCACTTTGAGCAAAGATGAATCCCCTGTTGGTGACATTACTGCAGAGGCAGCTCTCCATCACTCCCTCTGCTGCTGCTGTTGGGTACTGCGACGTGTGATGCACTGCAGATAACAGCCACTTTGACCTACTGAGACTCAACTCAACTCTTCATGGTAACAAACACATATCTGCTACTCAATCTACTCAACATCATAACAGATGTTTTTAAGAAAAGGTTGTATGTCTTAAAGGTGTGGGGGATTTAGTGGCATCTAGTGGTGAGCCTTTAGATTACAAGCAAGCTCACCCTTTGCTTCAGAATGTGTAGAACCTATGGTGGAAACATAGAGAGGTACAGTATATGAGGACGTTGTGGTATTTCTGTGTTGTGGTGGAAACATGTCTATGTAACATGGCTGTGTGGAGCAGGACACCAGTCTAAGGAAACACACACACAAAGTGAACTGCATTTGATTAAAATGATGTCACAGAATATGATTCTGACGATGGTCTTTAAAACTTCACTGTCTTCACTTTGCAGATCTTGAGAAAGAAAACAGACTGTATCAGTCTCGATTTTCCTCCAGGCTGATAAACAACTGTCATTATCTGACTCGGTGTTTGTGAAGAAACAGAACATGAGGGCGAAGGGCTGACCATAAAAACTCGGTCTGCCGGAGCTGAATTACCTCAATAGCGATCTGCGTCTCGCAGCTGTTTAGCAGACAGTGTCAGCCCCTCTCGAATGATTGGGGTAAATGGATGTGCTGTTGCTCTGGTCTCTTCTGGTGACTCAGTGTCATGGTAACAAGAGGTCTGACTCTGGTCTGAGGCAAAGGGCTCCTCACCTGAGAGGACGTGCAACAGGGTCCAAAGCAGCTTATCTCCCCGTGTCTCCAATAAAGTCACTGATCTGGGAGAATCCCAGAGGTGGAAGAGAGATGACACAGCAACACTGGTGTTTGTGGGCTGATGTCAAACATACATATATACATACATACATACACACACACACACACATACACTCACATACATACACACACACACACATACATACATACATACATACATACATACATACATACACACATACATACATATATACATACATACATATATATACATACGTACACATACATACATACACATACATACATACACACACACATACATACATATATACATACATACATATATATACATACATACACATACATACGTACACATACATACATACATACATACATACATACACACACACATATATATACACATAGTAGAAACATCTGTTAAAACCATCTCTCTGTTGTCGACAGAAAAGTGAACTGGACGAGCTGAGCGGCGAACTGTCCGTGGTGCTGAAAAGAACACATCATCACGACAGTTCAGTCTGCCTCTTGTTTTCCGAGAACAATTAGAACATAACAACTGGATGCTGTCTCAGGGCTTCAGTGTGATCTTTTTCTTTTCTCCTCCTCGGCAGAAGCAGGGATAACGATGGAGTGAAACGTCGCCATGGAAACTTCAGGCTGTTTCAGTGTATGATCCGAGGAACCAATGACAAAAAAAAACTTTTAAAAAAAGCTGCCATTCTGTAATAACCCTGTGTTTTTGTTTTTTTTTTTAAAAAAAAGGTGATATAATGACTGAATCTGCAGTGATTCATTTTCAGAAAAAGGCTGAGGGGAACTGGTCACAAACATCCTGTCGCTATCATCGCCATCGCCACATGACATCCTCATGTTTTTAGACTGAATTTACCTGCTGATATGAACTCACATGTGAACAGTGAACGCTTCGGCTGTGTATGATCATCTGAGGACAAGAGGCCCACAAGATAAGATCAGCCCCAGCTATCGGGTTACATACAAAGTGCATCATCTTTGTTGTCATGGTTATCCTCCGGACCAGATCTCACAGCCCGGGTCTGTCTGAGATCCACATGCTTGTGTAATGATAATACAGCTGCTCAGACCTGTCAGGGCAGATCAATAACAGGGACAGGAGGCCCAGGTCGATCAATGGAAACGAGGAAAATAATAAAGAAAGAAAAACAAGAGTCATTTCCAAAAGGTTAAATCAAAAAAATGTCCTGATTGGTAATTTGGAAAATTGTAACCCAGACTTTGGAGACTCTTTTGTTGACATTGGTCTGAATTTCTTTTGGGATCAATACAATGTGTATCAAATGGATACATTTGTATTGATACTGTCAGTCTGTGATGGATGAAGGTGAAGTGTCTTCGTGTCTGTTGGCTGGATCAGTATATGAAGTGTTCCTGTTGCCCTCAGGATGACACCTCAGTGAACCTCCAACTTTTCAATTCAGAATTTCAATATTCCAAATCATGTAGATGGTTATATTTTTAATTTTCTATCAACATCCGGTTGTTGCATCACATCTGTGTGTTGTGGTGAACGTTACAAATGAAGACATATCCAGTCAAATCAGAGTAAAGGGGGGTGGGGGTTGGTTGGAGACTGCAGACAGGTAGTGGTGGGGTCGGATGCGCGCGGCACGGTGACGTTTCCCGTGTAGGCACCAGCCTGCACATGCATGAGCTCAGTCCAGCCTCGACCTGCTCAAGCTGAAGCTCCATCCTCCATCCTCAGTCTGCGCCGCGCGCACGACGCGCGTCTCTCCTGCCATCCATCATGCGCGTCCACACCCGTGCGTAAAAGCCCCGACACGATGGAGGCGCAGCTGGAGAACCAGAGTCACCTGCCGGCCAAAGTCATCCTGGGCATGGGCGTGGATAACTTCGTGTCCCTGCTGGTGTTTGGACTCATCTTCCTGCTCGGCGCGCTGGGGAACTCCATGGTGATCACGGTGCTGGCGCGCAGCAAGGCGGGCCAACCGAGGAGCACCACCAACATCTTCATCCTCAACCTGAGCGTGGCCGACCTCTCCTACCTGCTCTTCTGCGTGCCCTTCCAGTCCACCATCTACATGCTGCCCACGTGGGTGCTGGGCGCCTTCATCTGCAAGTTCATCCACTACTTCTTCACCGTCTCCATGCTGGTCAGCATCTTCACGCTGTCCGCGATGTCCGTGGACCGCTACGTGGCCATCGTCCACGCCAGGAAGTCCTCCTCGATCCGGGTGGGGAGGCATGCCCTGCTCGGGGTGCTGCTGATCTGGCTCCTGTCCCTGGCCATGGCTGCTCCCGTGGCGCACTACCAGAGCATCGTGGAGAGTGAGGACAACAAGACGTTCTGCTGGGAGGTCTGGCCCGAGCAGCACAGGAAGATCTACGTCACGTGCACCTTCGTGTTCGGATACCTGCTGCCCCTCACCCTCATCTCTGTCTGCTACGCCAAGGTCTGCTGCTCACCGCCCGCTGTGTGTACAGACGCGACGACTACGTTGTTGTTGTTGTTGTTGTTGTTGTTGTTGTTGTTACTCTTTGTCCTTGATTCCTTGTGTGTGTGTGTGTGTGTGCGCGTACGTGTGTGTGCGCGCGTGTGTGTGTGCGTGCGTGTGTGTGTGTGTGTGTGTTTGTTTATGATTTCAGGTGATAAACCATCTGCACAAAAAGCTGAGAAACGTCTCCAAAAAGTCTGAGCTCTCCAAGAAGAAGGTTGGTGTGAGGTTCTACTCATTCATTCATTCATTCATTCATTCATTCATTCATTTATTCATTTATTCGTTTATTTATTTGTTTGTTTATTTATCTGTCTGTCTGTTCATTCATTTATTCATTTATTTATCTATTTATCTATTTATCTATCTATCTATCTGTCTGTCTGTCTGACTGACTGTTTATTTATTTATTTCTCTGTCTGTCTGTCTGACTGTCTGTCTGACTGTTTATATATATATATATATATTTATTTATCTGTCTGTCTGTCTGTCTGTCTGACTATCCATCTATCTATCTATCTATCTATCTATCTATCTATCTATCTATCTATCTATCTATCTATCTATCTGTCTGTCTGTCTGTCTGTCTGTCTGTCTGTCTTCTGTTCATTCATTCATTCATTCATTTGTTTATTTATCTGTCTGTCTGTCTGACTGTTTATTTATTTATTTATTTATTTATTTATTTATTTATTTATCTATTTATCTATCTGTCTGACTGACTGTTCATTCATTCATTCATTCATTCATTTATTTATTTGTCTATCTGTCTGTCTGTCTGTCTGACTGTTTATTTATTTATTTATTTATTTATCCATCTATCTATCTATCTATCTATCTATCTATCTATCTATCTATCTATCTATCTATCTATCTATCTATCTATCTATCTATCTATCTATCTATCTGTCTGTCTGTCTGTCTGTCTGTCTGTCTGTCTGTCTGTCTATCTATATTTGATGAAGTGAATAAGTGACAGCTGAACACGCCTCCGTCAGGTCTCCTCTGTGACATGGTGGTGGCGCCTGACACTTAAGTGCACGCAGGAAAAAAAAAAGTCTCTTTTTATTTTATTTGATCAGGTTATATTACCCATCATTACCCCCTTTGATCAGGTTATATTACCCCCCCCCCCCCCCCCCCCCCGCTGCACAGATTGTGCAGTTCCAGCTATATTTGATCACATGAGGTTATATTACCCATCATTATCTCCTCTCTGCAGACGGCACAGACTGTGCTGGTGGTGGTTGTGGTCTTCTGTCTGTCCTGGCTGCCTCATCACATCGTCCACCTGTGGGTGGAGTTCGGCTCCTTCCCTCTCAACCAGGCCTCCTTCGTCTTCAGGATGGTGGCTCACTGCTTGGCCTACAGCAACTCCTCCGTCAACCCCATCATCTACGCCTTCCTGTCGGAGAACTTCAGGAGCTCCTACAGGCAGGTCTTCTGGTGCCGCGCGCCCAGCGAGTGTCCCCTGAACGACACCAGGGACCTGCGCAGCAGGATGGAGACGGCGCCGTCCACTAACGTCAGCGTGGCTCACAAAGGTCACGACTCTCAGATCAGTAAAATGCTCTGATGTCTTTGGCGGTGGTTTGTGCAGAGTCTGATGCGGACCCTGTTCTGTCTGAACCCAGCCGCTTCTCACCACAACAGAACAGTTATTTCTGACAGCACCACCACTTTCCAACCGGTGTGTGAGATCGGACCATGAGAGCGGACTGATGTTTGTTACGTCTGTGGTCAGGGTTAATATGTACATGCATCAGCTCCGTACCAGAGAACACCGGCTCCATCACGTCCTGTACATGAGGGGAAATAATGCTGCTGTGAAACAGCTGTGGCAGATAAACGTCCTGTCCCCTGGTTCACACACACACGCGTACACACACATTCACACACACAGAGCTCAGGTTTCTGTTCACGACCGAAAATAAAAGAGTTTGGTTTGTGGAGAAGTTGAAAACAATGGTTTAGATGGGAGCGTTTGTTTTTATTCAAACCCCGCCCACATGTTATATGTTGATTTAGTGTCATCTTATGGTTGTTGTCATTGTTGTTATTGTGTCATTTCCGATCCGCACTGAATGAGGACTGTAAAGGAGCAGTGCAAACTATATATTCTGTGTAAGGTTTCCTGTGATGTCTCTGTACATGCATATATAGATGTGAGTATTTTGCAGATTTTGCAGAAATTGTTTATTGCAATTATTTGCATGAACATGAACATGAACAGTCAGTATGTGAAGTTAATATGAAAAAAACCTAATTAAAATCTGATTGATCCAAATCCAAACATCCATCTATGACTTGCAGCAAATCCCAGCTGACTATGTGGAGGAGCAGGAAACACTCTGGGCCAGTCAGCGGCCAATCACAGGGCATCACACAGCAAACTAACGACCAATCACCCTGACATTCACCCCTGCAATCAATTTAGTCTCTAATTAACCTGAACCTCCACCTGTGTGTGTTGGGACTGTGGCAGATGAAAATCGTCAACATGTATTTTAAATGATTGCACCAAATGACCCAGACCTGCAGGACGCATTCCCACAAGCAGGCGTTTGTCCAGACCACTGTCAGGTAAGGAAATTCAAACTTTTTTTTTTTTTTTGGTTGTTGTGAAAGAATTTCTCGCTCTTTGCTTTTCATTTCACGCGTTGTAGTTGTGACTGTACTGAGCCTGTACTGAATGATGTCTCTCTCTGTCCCTTTTCCCACAAACCTCTCTGTGGCTGTTTGAAGTCATTATTCATTTCCATTCGGTGAAGAAGTCAATTACTGGCTCAGTGTGGCGTCAAGGTGGCGCCACTGAGACTCTGTGAAAAGGTCATGTGTCTGCAGGTCACTTACAGATGAGTTTATGAAAAGGTCGTGCAACTTTTTTTTTTGGAGGAAAATGTTTCCGCTTTTATTCTTTGAAACTATAATGAACTCAAGTCCATTATAGTTATACATACATATATATTTATATTATATATATTTTATATTATTTTTATAACTAGTCTCTCATACACACACACACACACACATATATACATATATACATATCCACATACTTTTAACCACTAGTTTAACATCAGTGTGAGAATGGAGTTTCCTCAAAAGCTGTTGTAACCTCATTCGAACAGCAGATGTCAGGCTTACACCAGTATTGATGGAAAGTCTTCCTTCCTTCCTTCCTTCCGTCCTTCCTTCCTTCCTTCCTTCCTTCCGTCCTTCCTTCCGTCCTTCCTTCCTTCCTTCCTTCCTTCCTTCCTTCCTTCTTTCCTTCCTTCCTTCCTTCCTTCCTTCCTTCCTTGTCGAAGTCAGCTCATTAGCTTCCTGCTTGAGCCCCATTTCTCTCCTGTCATTGTCGTTTTAATCAAAACATGATTTCCGACCCCACTTGTAGCAAACTAATATCTCGACCCCTGATGCTGATCCATACCACCGTGCGATGGCCCCTCCCATTTCTCATTTCCCCCCCGGGTGGCAGCTGAGGTCTCTATACCTCCCCTGAGCCGCCCACCCTGCCTATACGGAGTGTCATAAATAATACAGGCTAATTAGATATGAATTGATTGTGTGTGGGCGGCGGACGTTTCATCCATCACTTGAAAAGCTGTTCAGCGATAGATTAGCAGCTAATAACTCCCCGCGGAGCCACAGTGGACGCAGCAGTGGGCTCCTACCGGTGTCATAAATCTGACCAATAATAAACATCACTTCAGTCCATTTGTTTCAGTGCCGGAGGTGAGGTTATTAAAGGTGGCGAGGTTATGGATCATCAGGGATCATGACCCACAGTAACTGCACACAGGTTAAATTATCTCTGTCTGCTTCCACCACGTTTGACTGGAGTTGATATTTTAATGTCAGATAAATACACATCACATGGCAGAAGATGGACTGTGTCAGCTGATCATCAGCTGATCATCAGATGATGATCAGCTGGTCAACATGGATGTGTTTTTCTTTCAGAAAGAAAAGAAAAGAAAAGAAGGATCTGACCTCTGACCCATTGGATGGGAAATAATCATATTTTTCATGTTTGTGCAATAGTATCATAATTTAGAAGGCTCGTAGAGCCTGACCTTTGACCTTTAGAGACCAAATTCAGTTCAGTTCTTTCATGAGTCAAAGTGGAGTTTTGTGCCGAATGTGAAAAAAAAAGTTGTTGACAAGAATGTGAAAGACGATTAACCTTTGACCTTTAATTGGTTCATTTGCGAGCATATATTATAACTTTAATTAAGGTTTTGTGTTTGTCCACTATTATTATTTGTTATTCTAAAGCTCCTGTGGTGTCAGACGTTTGTCCTGTTAAAGAACCAGTGACGGGAGAACGTTGCTTCATCTTGGTCGTAGCGACGGTGGAAGCCCTTCGTTCCTCCAGGTCAGTTCCTGCTGCTGAAATCTGTCTGTGAGTCAAAGCTTCAGGGCGAAAGCGCAGGTTCTGAGACAGAAATATCTCGTCCCGCGTTGTGACAGAGATAATGGGAGGGAGCCTGAGGTTTGATTGATCTCCATCTACCTGCCCGGGCCTCCTCCGCCTCGTGAAGAGGAGCAGCGCTCTGGGCCGGAGACGACCACGGCAGCTCAGGCTGCAGCTCAGGCTGTCACCTCCTCTGATTAATGGCCTCGCGGAAACATGTCCAGCCACATTAGAGCCCCATGTATCTCCCAGTGTCCACACAGGCCCGGCTCTTTGTTCCGATGGGAAATGGTGTCAGCCGCTCGCTGCTGCTTGCCCAGGAACAGATAAAGATTTACTGTCATCAGAGGCCAGATTAAAGTGCACACACGCAGACATTGATTTCTGAGAGAGAGAGAGAGAGAGAGAGAGTGGAGGAAGAGAGAGAGAGAGAGAGAGCGAGAGGAGGGGGAGAGAGAGGAGAGGGGGGGGGGGGCATTTTGGGGAGGAAACTCATTCCGGGGCCGGTGCAGATATGATCAGCTTATTTGGGAGCAGGATAATATGGAGCTCTGGCGCAAGAATGAACTTTGAAAGAAGTAAATTGTAAATATTGATTTCTGAAATGAACTGTCAGTCTCACTCGGCCAGAAGGGGAGGGGGCCAGTGAATTCAAAACAGTGTGAGGGGGAGGGGCTGGTGGTGGCGGCGGCGGCGCTGGAGTTTTGTGAGGCAGCTGGATTCGCTCAGTAACGGTTGTTGCATCAGATAAGTGAGATCTGGTCAGCGGCGGTGAAATATAACATGGCTGCCGCGCCGGGAACAAAGACCTGGCTCACGTCTGACCCACAGGTCAAACGCCGCGGCCTGTTCGACGCAGCGCTAACGCGCAGAGGAGCGTTTCTGTTAAATATCTGTTAAAGGGTCGTTTCACCCAAACGTAGGCAGCAGAAACGGAGATTTCTGCCTCGGACACAATATAACACACGTGTGTGTTGATAGTGAAAGAAAGAATTAAAGTTGCGTTGGTTTTTGGTTTTTGCAGATGGTCTCTCACTAGGTGGCAGTGTGCTTCTGTGCAGATCCTTACCACGCCCCCCCCCTCCACCCCCCTCCTCTGCTATGTCTGCACTGACCAGAGATCAGTCAGTGAGGATGGCGATGACCTCTGTGCCTTCACTAATGTTTGTCGTTGACTTTTACTCTTTGCCCCCCCCCTCACACACACACACACACACACACACACACACACACTCCCCTTCAATTACAGCGGGAGCCCTTTGAGTTAAAGTAAAACTAATGACGCTGGTTTCAGCGGGGCTTCAGTCGTTTGTCAGTGTTTTGCTGCTGACGTGTGGCTCTAAAGTTTCAGACGGCAGAAAGTGCCACTCGTTTATCTGTGCACACACAGGTTAGATGCTGACTTACCTTCTTTATGATGGTTAATTGATTTAATGAGTGGTGCCGGATTACAACCCCTCACCCCCCCCCCCCCCCCCCCCCCCCCCCCCCCCCCCCCCCCGACCCCCACCCCCTCCCACCTCATTTTGACAAATGAGTGTCAGAGGCCGGCGGCTCTCAGCAGCTGAGTGTGTTCCTATCAAAACCAACTGCAAAATGCAAGGACAACGCCCGCAGCGCTCCGTGTCCTTTAATCGCCATTTACATAGTGGGCTAATCATTATTTTTTTTAATGTCCCCTCTTACCCACTGTCAGCGCTCTCTGGCCTCTTCCTGTCTGTGGGCTGAGACAGCCAGCTGTTTGTCAGGCGCGCTGTTACAGCTGTTATGATGGTCGGGTCCCACGGGGAGGAAATCACACTGTCGCTCCTCTGTTTTAATATTA
>JAFBJQ010000589.1:222825-225325 GCA_016785345.1 Trinectes maculatus | reverse complement strand
TCTCGGTTGTTGCTGCTCCACATAACAGTTAACACAACAGTTGTGTACCAGCCTCGATCTGAAACACCACAACATCACATCTGGGAAAACTGTGTTTCCTCTGCGTGGCGCTGGGATCCCACATTTGGGCGGCGAGCCGGGATCTGACCTGGGAGCGAGGAGCAGTGATTTAAGAGCTATTTTTGCGTTGACACGCTACAAATGAGGACGCCGCTCGGAGGTCAAGCAGCCCGCGCCGTCGCCATGATCCTGCTAATTGGGACAATATGTGCGTGATAAATCACCTCATCCCGGCAGCGGATCCTATAATCACTCTGAATCTGTATTCAGGCAAAAAAAGAAAAGTCACCTATGATTATATTTATCTCTTTTGGTTCAAAGTGAGTGTTTTCATTGCTGACTGGGCATATGTTGTTAAAGAGCATATGCTCTGTGCTGGGGGGTTAATCTTCCACATGGGGGGAGTTGTGCAGTTAATACTCCAGCCACCTTCTCACTGGGCCTGAGCCAAGTCCTCCTCCATCCTCCGCTCCATCCTCTCCTCCATCCTCTCCTCCATCCTCTCCTCCATCCTCCGCTCCATCCTCTCCTCCATCCTCTCTTCCATCCTCTCCTCCTCCCAGCCAGATGCTGAGAGGATAAACTGCGATGGCTTCAGGACCCCAGCACCAAGGTTGTGTCCAAACGTGCAGTGTGTGGTATTAGTCACAGAGAGGGTGTGATGTATGACGCAACTTTGTGTTTGGGCTAAAGACAAGATAACACAAAACAAAAGACTGGAACCTAGTTTCAGCTTATTTAACAAAAAATTCAGATTTTTCTTCAATATAACAACAACAACAACAACAACAACAACAATAATAATAATAACAATAATAATAAAAAACCTAACACAAGAATCCCTGTTGCCTGTAAATTGACCCTGAACCGCACAGTGACTCAAACACACACACACACACACACACACACACACACACACACTGGGATTCACCTGTAGCTGAGTCCTGTGGTCTGAAGTCAGTGTGCAGGTGTATCTGTGCCATGTGTGTGTCATTATTCACACACACACACACACACACACACACACACACACACACACACACACATGACTCTGTTCAGAAAGCCAGTGGAAGCTTCAGGCTTCGTTAATTAGCCGCTCGAAATGAAATGTGTTGCATTGCACCCGTTTGGAAAACGCGTCAAATTAAATACAACAAACTTGTCAGAGCGTCAGTATGAAGTGGGTCACAAAAGTTTGATGTGAACATTTAGTTTTGTGTCCGAGTGTAAACAATTGGAGAGACGACGCACAAATGTGGGAACCGTCACAATTACACATGCAGATGAATTCAGTCAGACTTACATAATCTTTTCTCCCTCTGGTTGTTTTTGTTTTTTTACAGATAACTGCGGGGGAGGGATGGAGGGAGTGGGGTGGGGTGGGGGGGCTGGGGTGGGTGGGGGGGGGGGGGGGGGGGGGGGGGGGGGGGGGGGGGGGGGGGGGGGGGGGGGGGGGACCTGTGGATGATTAGCTTCTTTTTGTCCTCTGTTTTTTTTCCACTCCTTTATTTTCCCCGAGAAGATTAAATATTTCTGCTTGAGAAAATCTTTTTAAACTGCCACTGACTGCTGTCCGGGCCCCCCCTCCATCCCCTCCGTCCCCCCAACCCCCCTGTCAGGGCCCCCCTCCAGACCCCCCCACCCCCCCACCCCCCAGTTTGTCAAGCCAAAACGTGGTGAAAAAATGTAATCTTCTCACAAAGAATAGAAAAGGGAGGCTATAGAGGAATTTTTTTTTTCCAGCAAGTGGCCTCTTTATTGGGTGGGGGAGGGGCTCCTTCACAGAGTCCACACACAACAGGGCTCCAATCTGTCATATAATTAGCCAGTGTGGCGGGACAAAGGTTTTTATTTGCCCAAATTTCATACATCACTGCTTGAATACATCATCACTGTATTGTGACGGGTCATGGGAACTTGTGCAGGGAGACGGGGAGAGAGAGAGACAGAGAGAGAGAGAGAGAGAGAGAGAGAGAGAGACGGAGGTGTCTGGAAAACTGATAACGAAGGAGGAATTTACAAGGCTCCGTAAAGGTTGTGTAGATATTTACATACAGGACAAGAAAAGATAAAGGCGCACACCTGAACTGTAAATAATCCAATAACTGACTAACCAATTATTTACTAATTCATTTATTTATAAAGCACTAAATCACAGAGAGCTAATGACGATTAACACGACGTAACAGTATGTTTATTAAACATTAAAGTGGGACATTATATTATATGTTATATATGTCATCTTCGACAGGTTGCAGGGGAATGTTTATTGCGTAACACATTGTTAGCTTTAGCTTAAGGCCTTAGCATGGCGGCTGCACCTGTAGCTAATTAAACTGAGTGGGAGTGAATTTGCATGTTATTACAAGCTGACGGTGTTTTATTGTTCATGTGAGTAAACACTGTGTGTGTGTGTGTATATATATATATATATATGGGA
>JAFBJQ010000589.1:174011-222781 GCA_016785345.1 Trinectes maculatus | reverse complement strand
GAGATTGATTGTAAAAAAAAAAAGTAAAGTAGATGTTGAATGAGTCACATATAAAAAGCTAATGAGCAGTGTTACTGAATGTGTGGACAGGTGTGTTGGGGGACTGAAACGTCATTGGCCCCGAGTGAAAACCTCTTCTTCTGTGGTCAGTGCCGTGAGGAGAGAACCGTTATCACTGCTCTTTTCACCTTTTCACCTTCCAGCGCTGAGGGCAACAGATCAGTGCACGGCGGCCATTGTTTGCTGTGATGGCGCCGCTGCGTCACTCGCTCCTCTGCAGGATTAAACTGATCCACTGACTGGAGATGGACTTCTGGTGTCCGCGCTGCGCTGATCCCAAAGCTGCTCCTGACCTTTTCTTTTTCACTTATGAATGGGATTTGGGGGTTTTTGGTGTCGATGTGGATAAAAAGCTGCTTTTAGTCAGTGACTTTGACCGCTGGCTGTTTAACGAGAGCTGAATATATAAAAAATATCAAATCTATAAATGATAGACTGAAGACATCTCTGATGACATCACACAAACAGATGTGTATTTTTTTTAAACTTTTGATTAATAGCGTATTATAAATACAGTGAAATCACTGATAGTTGCCACTTTGATCCGGAATCGCTCAGCGGAAAATCAACATTTCCTGAAGAGGAGCAGTCAGAGAGGGAAGAGGACGAGGGAAGGCAGAGAAGTTAAACACACTCCTGACTGTCATGTCTGAATAGGTGACATTCTCAAATCTCCTCTTGGACCCAACGTTTTACTTTCTCCCTCGTCCTTTCTCTCTCTCTCTCTCTCTCTCTCCGCCTCCCTCCCTCTCAGACTGTGATTTATACACACAACATGTTGCACAATGGGAGCCTTGTTTGCTAAATGGGATAGCCTTAATGGAGACTTATATTTCCAGGATTATATCTGTATTCAGTTGCAAATGATTTGGGAAGGGGGGGCGTGTATTCAGTTGCAAATGATTTGGGGGGGGGGGGGGGGGGGGGGGGTCGTTTCAATACTCTTCCTCTCTCTATGAATAATAGTATCATTTGAATTAAGTGGACACCTGGTGCAGTGGGTACGGCTCGGAGGCGCGCTGTTGACCCGCTCCCACTGCCAACTTCCCTTTTTCCCAGCCTGTCCTTATCCATCCCTCCCAGCCTCCGATTTCATTCTCCCTCCACAAAATGCCACACACTTGTAACTTTAGTCTCCCCTCGGCAAAAACTCGCTCTCTTCTGAAAGGCAGAGGGGTAAAAAAAAAAAAAAAAAAGGACTTTAAGAGAAAGGGGGGGGGGGGGGGGGGGGGGGTGAGGGTGGGGGGGGGTCAGGAGAAATTCTTATCAATCTCCTGTTAGATTTGGGGAAAGTCGTTTGAAAGTGCGGTGTAAGGTTTCAGGGGAAAACTTCCAATTAAATACTGTAAAAAGATAAAATAACAGCATCCCGGACCTGGATCTGGACCTGGACCTGGACCCGGATCTGGACCTGGACCTGACTCGTATTGAAGCCCCCTTTTGTTGATTTATTGAACATCGGCCGCTGAGCCATGAGAGGAAGGCCACATTTCAGCAGGGATTCTATTTGTATGCATCCTGCGTCTGCTCCGCACACAATCAGGCCTGTATTGCAAATTTATACCAGGATGTAGGTTTAGAGTGTCCCCACCCAGACCACCTCCCCCCCACCCTCGCACCCCCCACCCCACCCCACCCCACCCCACCGGGAAGAAAAAGAAAGTTTTTCAAGTAAGTGTCTGCTTTCATGAGCACAAGTGACTGAGGCTGACAAACAAAGCTTTGTTTCTCCACTCACAGATGTACGGCCTCGCTGCAGCTTTGTCCCCGGCCCCTCACGCGCATTCATGGATTTCTAGCACAGCACAACATTGGATTGTTTTGGGAATCCTCGAAGAGAGCGGACATCCAATAATAAACCAGAGCTTTTCCCAGACCCGGAGTGTTTTCAACAACAAAAGACCCATATTTAAAAAAAAAAGAAAAAAAAAGTTGTTTTTATTTTATTATAATTAAACATTTAAAAAAAAACGATTAACCTATGGGACTATTGAATTTGTATTGTTATATGATCAGTTGACATATATGTATCAATATTATTTGTATCAATAACAATTCATACAAATAAACTTTTCTGGTCTGAAACATGTTTTGACGATTGCAGTGATTTTACTAGCTTAGTGTTTAACGCTGGACACACACACACACACACACACACACACACACACACAGAGAGTCAGATGTGAAATGACAGAGGAACAATTATCCCTCTAATTCTCTTGTCGATGCAGTTATGTCGTGTGTGGTCGATGGCGGTTGTGTGGCGCGTGGTTGTTATCTCGGATCGATGCTCAGACTCTTCATAACACATGTGAGCGTGATAGAAGTTGATATCCTGCGTGACACCTCCTGATCCCCATTTAGCTGTGATTGCAGGCGTTGGCAGGAATCTGTTTGGCTGGTTATGGATTAGCTACTTTGGCCCTGAAGTGGCTGCAGTTGATGATGTGATGAAATCAATGATGGTGTTTCTCCGTTGGCTCTTTGACTCGCTCTCGTCTGACTGAGACTCCCAGCAGCAGCAGCAGCGGCAGCAGCAGCAGCAGCAGTGGGACGGACGACTTACAGACGTGTGTGCAGGAGATGATCATCAACAACCTGGATATGTAGTCTTGAAGTCTTCAAGATGCTAGATCCAAATTTCAAATGTAAAAAATCTGAAATGTTTTTTTTTTGATTTTTTAAATATTTTTATTGCTTGTTTTCAGGATTTCTAGAATTTATGGAATTTTTTATTCTTTACTTTTTTTTAGTTGCTTTATTTTTGTTTTTTATTATTTTATACACACACACACACACACAAACACACACACACACATACTAAGAAAACTTTTAGAAAAGTTTTTATAAAGATTAAAGATTTTTTGAATGATTGAAAATCTATATTCCTAGAATAACTATAGATAGATTTTTTAGTGCATCGTCTAATATAACTGTATTAATGTCCATCAATGAGGTGTATTGATGCGTCTGCACTTATCAGTGGACTTGATGTGAGGAGCAGCAGCTGGTATCCTGCACTGTGCGTTAGCCACTCGTTATCTTCATCATCTCAGTCGTTTAACAGAAACCAGCGAGCTCTGCTCAACTCGCTCCTCAGTTGTGTCTAGACTCCAGGAAATGCTACATGGCATTTGTTTGGCTGACAGAGGCTGGTGTGGTGTGGTGTGGTGTGGTGTGGTGTGGTGTGGGGTGGTGTGGTGTGGTGTGGGGTGGGGTGGGGTGGGGTGGTGTGGGGTGGTGTGGGGTGGTGGTTGAAGCGTGCAGCAGGATGGCATATGAGCCGGATATGAGCAAGGCTCTGTCTGTCTGTCTGTCTGTGTGTGTGTGTGTGTGTGTGTGTGTGTGTCTGTCTGTCTGTCTGTCTGTGTGTGTGTCTGTCTGTCTGTCTGCCTGTGTGTTTGTTTGTCTGTCTGCAGCCTGTGTGTGTGTGTGTGTGTGTGTGTGTGTGTGTGTGCCTGTCTGTCTGCCTGTCTGTCTGCAGCCTGTGAGGCTCAGCCCAGGATGTTGCTGTAAAACTGTTGTGAAGCACAGTGAACCTTTTTTTTTTTTTTTACTGTTTGAATCTCATGACATTTGCCCCCCGCCCCCCCCCCTCGCCGCTCTGTCTTTGAATGGACTGTTTGACGCACATGCTGCCATTTTGTGGCGGCGCTGGCTGCGGCGTGAGGAGCAGGGAACAAAGGTGTGGCAGGTAGAGAAAGAGAAATTTACAGGGCTGAAACGAGGTCACGCTTCAGGAGGAGAAGATGCCTCTCCTTTCTTTTTTCCCCTTCTTTTCCTTCAATCCCCTCGTTCCCTCCGTCTGTACACCTCCGTCCTGTCAGAGAGCGCCGCCAGCGAGGCCTCAGCGGTTTCATGATCCAGCATCTGCTGGTTCTCCACCTCAGGACCAGCCATAACACAAACACCACCCTGACGACAGGCTCTGTCAGCTGACTGTCCTTCAGCGACAGGTCATAAATGACCCGTGATCATCTGCTGGAGAACATATTCCCAACATCTGACCTGTCACTGCCCCCCCCCCCCCCCCCCCCATCTGACCTGTCACTGCCCCCCCCCCCCCTCACCTCCCAACCCCCCACCCCCACAGAGGACTTGGCAATTACCCGTAACTTGCTCTTCCTGTGTAGATGTTTATAGCGTCATTAATAGATGGGAAGTGGAGAGCGGGGGAAACAACATTCTGATGTGTTTACCTCCACGAGCAAACAACAACAACAACAACAACAACAAGACGCTCACTGCAACAATAACACCACACATCTACGTCTCCAATGAGCGGCCTCTCCCTCTCCCCGCCTGATGTTCAGGACGCTCTGGAACCCTGGGAATGTGTTGCCATCTTGCATGATGATGAAGATCTGCGATTTGCTCCAGGCTTCAGACTGTGACTCACAGGAAGTCACTGTTTGAGTGGGTTTACACAGATGGAGACCATTCTTAGTCAACACTCACATAAAAATCACTCAGAGCCCCTCTTGGTTTCTTCTTTTCTTCCCCCCTCCCCGTCTTTTCATTGTGTGCAGACAGTGGCAGAGCTGTGTGTGTGTGTGTGTGTGTGTGTCTGTGTGTGTGTGTTTTACTGGGCTGGAGACGACACCTTTTGTTTGTCTGCAGGATCTTTGTGAGCTTGAACTTCACATTTCACAGCGATACGCAACTTCACACACACACGAGTAAGTCTGACCTCCTCCTCCGTCTTTTCTCCCACCAGGCGAGAGTCACAGTGTTTTCTAACCCGTGGACGAGTCACGGTCCTGTGCGGTGACTGACTTTGTTATGGATGATGGACTTTGGCTGTACGTTGTGACCGCGATGAAGGAGGAGGTTAAAAAAATCTCCACGTTGTGTTGTGTTGTGTAGCGTCAGGATCTCACTGCTTCATGTGTCGTTCACTGGAAACACCAGTCGTGTGTTACGTCCGTAGACGTCGTGAAAAGTCCTGCATTCAAAACAGGACGCGTCAAAGGAATTGATCCTTTGAGATGTTTATGTTGGTCGCTATGACGATATGAAGTTTTATTATGGCTGATGTGTGAATGTGTAAACAGTTTGACGTTGTGGTTGGCGGGGAAGCAGTCGATGCTGTCAGGCGTCTGGAGCAATGCATCGTCATTTTAAGTAAAGTAAAAATAAAATAATTTATTGTATAAAATAAATTGAAATAATAAAAAAGGTAATAATTTGCAGTGTTTATCAGGGTAAAGTTACAACAGTTCATTTAGAAATAAAGTCGTCGTAGATAAAACAGCGTATACTGTATACAGATTTTTCTGGTATTTTTCCGAGGGGTTTTCATGTGTTTGATTTTTTTCTTGTCACTTTTGGAATTTTTTAAAAATGGAAATGATTCTGTATCTATAAGAATCTAACGTCTGTCCACTCTGTCCATCCTCCTGTTGTGTACAAACAGCTCGGAGTTGTGCTTGAATGAAGAAGTTGAAGTAAAAGTGGGAGAGAAGTTTATCAGACTCATTCTCAACACATCCGAAGAGTTTACGTCAAACAACAACAACAACAACAATTTAAATCCCGGATTTGTTTCCACTCCACTTTATCCCTGACTAATGAACGCTTGCCAGATTTTCCAGTGAGCTTTATTGTCGGAGTTCGTACGGAATGCTTGTTTTTCCTGCTAATGAAACAAAGGGCAACCTGTGGGAAGCTGAAGCGCTGAAAAGACGTCTTACTTTCACTTTGATCTGGATCAATCTTTTCTCATTCCGAGCCATTGTGCTGTTTAATTGTCTGCGGGGATAAGACGCCGCCTCCAGCTGCTACATTCAAGATGCTCTCTCTCCTTTGTTTTAAGAAATCAGATCCCTGAAATGTTTTGTTTATCGTAAATCTGATTTCAAACGGAAAAAAAATCCATCAAACCTATGACGATGTGTTTGTTTTTTTTAAAATTCGCAGTCAGGAACTACTTTATGTTGAATTTCCGTAACATGCTTAAATGTTGTAATTACCAACTGTTTTATTGCGATTATTGTTGGCGCGCAAGTTTGTAAGAAGGAATAATTCCCATTTTTTTCCCCTAAGTTCTGCCGTCGAGGTGGTTTTCATGTAAACGCACAGGTCAACAAAGTCCCAAACACATCGTAAAGATTTTGTTATGTGACGGAAAACGGCAGCTGACGAGGTGTTTGTATTATTTTATTTTATTTATTTTATGTCCCGTGCTGCTCTTTAAAAAAAAAATTCCCTTCCGCAAAAGGAAATATATTTGTTCTTTTATATTTACACCTCGTCTCATCATTTTTGTCTACTTCTTCTTTTCCACCTTAGCCAATTCCCTGCTTTTTGATCCCAGTCCATTGGTATCATCAGCTTCCTCATTCCCAGCCGGACGGCGAAGCCGACACCCGGGACGTCATGTGAAACCATGAAGGACAGGAGGCAATAAGCCGGAGAAAAGCAGCAATCTTGGGGAAAGTTCTCCTTTCACTCTGACTCCGGAGTTCTCTGTCCTCTTATCCCGCCAGGAAGATAAAGAAAAAAAAAATCAATACAGAAACACAGTGTTAGATAAAAGCAAAAGGGGGTGGAGGGTGGGGTGGTGGTGGTGGGGGGTGGGGGGGCAACTTGGTTGTAGTGAATTAAAGCGATCAGAAATTTCCCGGCCACTCGGGTCGGAGTTGACATAACGGACCGGCCCTGTCTCGGTGCTGTCCATCACTCTCCTCTCTTTGTCCACGTCTGATTCCTTTTGGCTCCTGTTCTCCGCCTGGGCTTTGTGTTTGGGGATGAAGGACCTGCTCCCAATCACCTGCAATAACTGCTGAGTGAAGGTTTTGGATATTGCAATGGGAGCCCGTCTCAGTCCGAGTCTGAGCACCCTGCCTTGACAACGGTCGGTGTCCTCGGAGGGACATTAGGACGGACAGGAGCCATGGGTCTCGTCTTCAGCCTGAACTGGAGACATGAGTCCGTTGGCTGCGGCGCTGTTGATCCAGACTGAAATAAAGTTTGACTGAATGAATAGTCATTAAAGTCGTTGTCACCAGAGGATGAGCCGCTCAGTGAAAACACAGTGGCTGCCATCATCCTCTTCTTCGTCCTCCTCCTCCTCCTCAGTCTTATTGGTTGTAGATGGACAGATCTATGGAGACACATATTGGCGCCAGCTCCAAACATAATCAGGTTAACTTCATATCGAGATCCACTCTGGAGACAAAGCACGTTTCGGACCTGATTCAGCTTCTGGTGTCCACGTGGTCCCTCCGCTGGTCAGGGAGCAGATGACAGTAGCATTTGATGAGGTGCAGCAGATAGCAGGGGTCCATGACGCTCTGCGGGGCCTATTTCAAAAGGGGCCAGAGGTCATATTTCACTGTTTCAGGGCTGAGGCGCTGTCATGTATTAATTAAAATCCAAATACGCCTGTATTGATTGTGTTATCAGGCCGGTGCAGCCGGGGCCTGCCGTATTGATCCGGCCTGTGATTTATAGTTATTTTCCAGAAAAGTCCGTTTGTGTGATTATATGAGGAAACGCCGGCTGAGCGAGTGTAATTCTGCTGGACCTATTCTTCTCCGGTGTGGCACTGGACCCGGAGAGCTAAATAGAATGCCACCCGGAAAACCCCTCGGAGGAAAAATCATATATTTAAGACTGGAAAAAAAAAAAAAATGGTTTCGTTGAAAAGTAAATTGGATGGAGAGGCAGGTTCATGAGTTACACACTGAGGCTTTCCACCACTGTTGTCGTACTGAATTCCTTAATGAAGTGACATCTCACCTTTGTTGGCATCTTTTTTTTTCCACTTTGTTATTGCTCGTCATGTTTTTTTTTAAAATTTCTATTTCTGTGAAGAACATGGGAGGACGTAACAAAAGCCTGGAATGAGTCTGATGGAACAAACAATGATGATGAGGTCTGATGCTGCTGATGCTGTACAGTACGTCCACCACCAAAGACAAGTGAAGGCATCATTTCTCGGAATAGTGGCTTGACTCATAAATACCATGAATACCCCCCCCCCCCCAATAAAATAAACAATGAATCAATCATTTCCTCAAACATGGACGATGACTCACGTCGTCTGATTAATGTAACGGCCGTGCTGCTGAGAGAGGGGCCGTGATGTCGTTCTGAAAGACAAACGATGATGTCACATCACTGCACCGGTTGTTGTGTCGCTGAGGTTGTGGCGACGTGTTGTGATCGTTTTCTGAACGAGGAAAGTAGCTGCAACGTTTTGGTTTGCGTGAACATCTATAAAACCTCGTATTTCCAGACTGTCACGTTCTGTTCTGTAGAAACGCTTTTTATGTTTTTATGAAAAACTCACACACGAATATTAGATCTTTAAATAACTCCTATAGTCGCTTAGGGAAACACACTTATTTCTTTATATTCACTTGTTGTTTTTTTGAAAAAGTTTCAGAGGAGCTCAGAACAAATGAACATTTTTGTTAATTATCTTGCTCTGAGGTCACTGAGGTCATGTTCTAGGTATGTGGATGATTGAATTTTTTTTTCAATTCAAACTTATATTTGCCAAGATAATATTGATAATGTGGCTCAACTTAGAGTTTTATAAATGGAGGCCTCTTGGCCCAGTATTTTCATTCATGTTGTGTATTTGTTCATGTAGTTAGAGAATAAAATAAAAATGCCATTGTTATTGGGATAAGTCAGTGTATAAGCCTGTCTGTTTTAACTGAATTTTAATCATTCATTTTAATTTTAACTTAAATATTTAGACACTAAAAAAAAAATCTTTATTTGCGACTTTGACGTTTTGAAAATTCTGGCTGCGCAACACTTCCTTGAATTATTATTATTATTATTCTTGTTAACGACAGAGATGAATTAATTTATTTCTCTGGAGAGTTGCACAGATAAATGTTTGTATGTAATGTTACTCTGCATGACGTGTAATTGTGCTATCTTGAACGTTATTGTCTGGTGTCATTTTCATATTGTCGTTTTCTTCCCTCAACGCTTCCTTCAGGTTAAACGTTGAATAATTCCATGCAGGGCTCAGTCGAACTGGCTGATAGTTTAGCAACATTTCCAAATGATGATCATACGCCACTACACACAGAAGCTGATAGAGACGCACCATTAATCAATTCAAGTGCTGCTCACTGCCACGAGTGGAGTCTGTGTTGGTCGGGGCCAAGTTAGAATCTGGAGATCATGGTCAAGTGGTCGCTGGTTTGATTTTGTGCACTGACGCTGTGTTACAGAGAATCAATATGGAATCAGGGCAGGTTGAGTTTCCAGATAAGCAGCGGTGGCTATTCATCATAAGTCTGTGGAAACCTGATAGGTCCGAAGAAATGATATTCCAGCAGGAGTGGGGGTCTCCTTATCTCTCCACAGCAGGGGAAGAAGAGCCACGGAGATCAATACCGGCCTGTTGTGTAGTACCTGCAATTATCACCAGCTGATTGTGTCCTCCCCCCAGCTGCATCTTTTAATGCCACATAATCACAAGTTTTTGGAACAATGCCTGACACTGGATCAGGGCTTAGGTGGAGTACACACTTACACACAGTGTGTGTGTGTGTGTGTGGGGGGCAGACTCCAGTAGCTGGATCAAAATAGATATATAATTTTTTTAAAAACTTTTATTGTCCCACTCCTGTTTTGTTGTTTGTTTTTGTTGTACTGTTGTGTTGTTGGCCACAGCTGTGTAGTTGTGTAGTTTATGCACAGACCTATTATTATTATTATTATTATTATTATTATTATTATTTTTATTAATCATCACTCAGGAGTTTGTCTCCTTCAACGCTCTCTGTCCATTGTGGCGCCAGATTGTGGGAGGTGGTTAACCGGTGGAGCGGGGGGCTCGGACACCTCCTGTGGTATCCTGGCAGTAGCCTATCGCAGCCGGCGAAGGGCATCTAATGACGGGCCGGAGGCGGAGGCAGCCGGGAGGCGACCCGGCTCCTCAGACACAGGAGGAGGACCGAGGAGTCTCACTCACTCCTGAGCTCGGACCTCTGCACACTGTGACTTTACGCACGACCTGAACCAAACCCGCGGAGGTTTTTGGTTTGTTTTTTTACCTTTTACGCACCAGAGCGCCGGGTTTGGACTTTTACCTCCCCGCGGGATAACAGGCTGCTGGCCGGGTGTGACTGCTCCTGCCGGCGCCCAGCTGCTGATCGACGCAGCCGGAGAGGTCAGGTGGAACCGGCGCGTCATCCGAGCTCCCCGCCGCGGACACCGGCACATTCCCAGCCCGAGCAGGCGGCACCGAGATGCGGCTTTTGGCCAACGAAGTTTCACCCAAGTCCGCTCCGGGACGCATGACGCACTGACCCGGGACCCGCGCGTCGGACTGAGCCATGTTGGACCTGCTCGGAGCAGTGCGTAAAAGCAGCCGCGCGCCGGACAGGAAGTGAACCAGTTATTTAAAAAAAAAAGAAGAAAAAAAGAAAGAACCTCATCCCTCATTTCCATATCCAGAGGTCGCTGGCTGGAGCGCAGCCAATCACACCACCATCATCACCATCACCATCCTCCCTCCATCATAATCACACTGACATGCGCAATCTGCACGCGCGCACCAGCACCAGCCGCCGATCGCCTATTTCACGGAGCCCGCGCGCGCTGCAGGCTCCCAGTCGCTGCCTGTAGATGCTGCGGCGGAGGGCAGCACCGAGGCGCCGAGAAGGATCAACATGTCCCGCCGCAAGCAAGCCAAGCCCCAGCAGCTCCGCTCCGACGGAGAGGAGAGGCCGAGCGGAGCCGTGCGCACTGATGGTAGGCGGCTTTACACCACTTTACCCTTTACCCCCGCTGGAGCTGCTTCTTCTTCTTCTTCTTCTTCTTCTTCCATCAGCTCCCACTGTGCAGAAGGTGATGGAAACAACACGGTGGTGGCTTCAGGGGCTTTTTTTCTGTCTCCTCAGCACTTTCCCACAATTCATTCAGGCAACTTCTCTATTTGGTTCTCAAAGTTTCTGTTGTGCTGCAAATGGTTTGAAAGTCTTAAAAACAACAGTTCAATGGTTTGTGATCGGGACACTAACTTGTGTTGTGTCAAACAGTCTGATGCCACATTGAATGACTGACATCAGATGGTTTAGCTCCGTCTGTTTCCCAGCTCTGTGGATGGTGGGTAGAAGCGAGGCCTCCACCAACACACAGCCTAAAGCCTTCATATGTTTTCAGTGATTTATGGGATGGTTTATTCTGTGCATTTGGGTTCAGGCCTCTCTGACAACGACCAAACCAAAAGCACGGATCAGAAACCAGGAGTGAATAATGTTTATGTTGTTCTTAAACAACATGTAACTCTTATAAAAAAAAAAAAAAAAAATCATAAATACATCTAGATATAAAAAAAGCAACAAATAGTGAATGATCAAACTGTCTGTATAGAATAATTATTAATAATCATGAGCATTGTCCAAATTATTGGTAATAAGATCTCATTTATTGAGTTATATTACCAGGCTATGTTATGATACACCCGGGGCCCCACATACGTTCCAATATTTTAATATTCAATTAAGGTTTGACTCGTCTCGAAGGTTTTGTGCCGCGAGCTGAGACGCGTCCAGCGGCGTTTTTCTCTTCTGTCTGTCTTCTGCAGCGTGGAACATGTTAATGAACTTATTTCATCAACAATGGAGACGGCACCGTGTGTTTTCATCAGGATTTGTTACGTTGTTCATACAATTGTAAACTAGGTCGTCTCACACGACACAAAACGACACAAATATGCAAAAAATACACTGAAACTACATTTAGGTACGTGCACACACATTTGTACTATTGTCTGCACAAATACACTTGCATGTTTAATACACACACACACACACATTATGTGGCAGAAAACAAATATCTTTTTGTAAATTACTGTAACATAACAAACTTAAATGTTTCTGAAAATAGATATTTTTTAAAATTTTTAAATAATGTTCCTTTTTGAAATTGTCCGTCTCAAACGTGCGTGGGGAAGCGGAGTGTGTGTAGCAGTAATTTACTATTGATTTCCGCTGATCTTTCCATCTGCTATTCCTGTCGGTTTCCTAATGGGGCAAAGCCTGAGCAGATGATTCGAACAGACCGAAACCTTGTCACAAAGAACGTCAGATACCAGCTCCTCAGACAGGACAAAGGGAAACCGGGTGTCGATGGATCAACGTCAGAGCGAGTCAGAGCAGATGAGCTGACGTGTGTTGATGTGTGGCAGAACGGTGTAGAACTGTAATGATGTGGGCTGCGAAAGTAAGAGTGGATGGAGATGAGTTTAAAACCAAATCCATCACGTTCTTCAGTTTTTATTGTTTTGATCTAATTGTATTTTCTGTGACTTTTGCACTTATTATTATTTTTCAGTTATTTATTTATTGTGATGTTTAATGAGGCTATGATATTAAAAATAGGGGAATATGATGGAGAAGTTTACATATATAGAATCTGATGGCGGCGATTTACCGATTTCCTGTTGCAATAAACCTTTATTTTAAATAAAGACAAACTGTCGTACTTTAGGACCAAAAACGTGTTGAGGCCACAACTGCTTCTGAAAGATGAGACACATGACTGAACTGTATGAATCCACAGGGAATCAATGTACAGTATGGAATTTCACTATGTGTCTGAGTGCACAATTCAGAGGTCAGATCACTTCACTAATCTCAATTGATTTTTTTTCGGAAAGACTGTTAGCATCTGAATACGGGGCTGAGTTTGAAAAAAAACAACAACTTTTCGACGACTTTTTTATGGGACCAGATGAAGTTCATGTTTTGAAGTGGGATCAAAAAACAGAACCGTAATGAGTCGTGGGAAATAAATTAAGAAACATATATATTGTTTTTAAACGCTCGGATTCTCATTAGTTTTTCTCTTCATAGTTATGAAAATAAATTGACTCTAATTTGAATGGATGATATACAGAAAGCCTCGTTGTGCTTTAACGTATAAATTGTTTCCAGATGTGTTTTGCATCATTTTTACACAAACCGTCTTATAATTCAGCAGCTCGACGTGTTTGTTGTCGTTGGACGGTTGGGGATCTCCAGCGGAGTCTGAAGTTCAGTGGGTCTGAACAATGCTTGTCCACACAACGCTCATTGTTTGGATAGACAGACTCAGCGGTGGCTGTGTGGGGATTAATTACAATGCGATTAAGTCCCGCTGACGATAAATGATCAATGTTTGATTCTTAATCTTGTCTTGTTTCCTTTTCAGGTAGCGTGGACGTTACGGGGCGAGAGGAGACGGGTGAGGAAACACACATCTGTGACAAATGCTGCGCTGAGTTCTTCACTTGGACTGAACTGAGCGACCATCAGAGAGCCTGCACTGAGGATCCACTGGTGCTGATCGTGAAAGACAATGGCGAGGAATCGCCAGTGGGACCCTCTCCACTTTCTAGCATTGTGTCCTCGTCCCCAGCAGAGTCCACGGATGCTGGCTACGAGGCGGGAGAGATGCTGGTGAACGACGACAGTTTGGATCATTTAGAAGAAGCCAGGGAACAGGATGAAGCCATGGAGCTTGAGCATCGCCCACGTGACAAATACACTACAACCTCCAGCCCTCAGCCTCCGGACTCCTCCGAGGCCACTTCCCCCCAGATGTCGCCTGCTGATAGCTACAGCCTGCCCAGTACAAATGTGACGCTGGAGATCCTTCACAGCACCAGAGTGGCTGTGGCCCAGTTCTCCCAGGGGATCGGCAGCAGTGGTGCAGGAGGGAAGACGGCTTCAGCCGCCATCCCGGTGATCCTGGAGCACCTGCTGGCTCTGCAGCAACAGCAGGTCCACCAGCTGCAGCTCATCGAGCAGATCTGCAGCCAGGTCGCCGTCATGAACAGACACCCGACGCAAGCTGCGTTAAACCCGGCCTCCAGATCCCTGTCTCTGGCCCCGAACCCTTTCCCCTCGCAAGGCATCGTGCCTCCTTCCGTGCTGCCGCTGTCAGGTACGATGCCCTCCGCTGTTAACGGACAGGCTGCTGTCTCTCTGTCGTCCGTGCTGGAAAAGTCACAACCTGAATGTGGGAAGTCCAACCCCAGAGACATCACATGTACCTCAGCTTCCACAGAAAACGGTGCACCATCTCTCTCCAGCAGCAGCAGCAGCAGCAGCATCTCCACCGTACTGCCTCCTCACACCGGCTCACACACTAGTAGCATTAGCTGCACTCAGACACTGAGCTCCTCCAGCCCACTGTCCCTGGGGCAAAGCAGCCTGCCATTTCTACCTCACAGCCCCCCCAGCAGTGTAATATTCCCCAACCCGCTGGCCAGCATCGCTGCCACCGCTAACGCACTCGATCCCCTCGCAGCCCTGATGAAGCACCGGAAAGGGAAGCTGTCGAACGTGTCCCTGTTTGAGACGAAGCCGAGCCCAGAGGAGCCCTTCTTCAAGCATAAATGCAGGTTCTGTGCCAAAGTGTTTGGCAGCGACAGCGCTCTGCAGATCCACCTGCGCTCGCATACCGGAGAGCGACCCTTCAAGTGCAACATCTGTGGCAATCGCTTTTCCACGAAAGGGAACTTAAAGGTGCACTTCCAGCGGCATAAAGAAAAGTACCCCCATGTTCAGATGAACCCCTACCCGGTGCCAGAATATCTAGACAACGTGCCAACAAGTTCTGGGATTCCCTACGGGATGTCCATCCCTCCCGAAAAACCTGGCACCTCGTGGCTGGAGAGCAAACCTGTCGGAGCAACTCTGCCAGGCCCCATGGGCCTTCCGCTTCCCTCCACCATTACCAGTATCGGCGGCTCAGGTGACCCTGTAAGTGTAACCCCATCCGTTAAGTCTCCCTACCTGCCATCTCCTGTTGAATGTGTATCTTTGTCACCTGACCACAGAGGCAGTGAGGCTCATTTCTCTCCTGTTTCAGAGACTCCACAGTCTAACCTTGAGACACAGGCATCCAATATACTGAAAACAGAGGGAGTGCTCCTGCCTCAAAGCTGCACGCTGAGGCTGAGAGCCGCCCCGCTAACCACAGTGCCGTCATCAACCATCACACCTGAACCTGTCACCTCAGCATCCCCCGTCCTCCACTCTCCACCACACTCGCTCAACCCCCATGAAACTAAATTCCCATCGGGTGGCCTCCTGGACTCTATGCAAACATCTGAAACCTCAAAGCTTCAGCAGCTGGTGGAGAACATCGACAAAAAGATGACGGACCCCAACCAGTGCGTGCTCTGTCACCGTGTCCTCAGCTGTCAAAGTGCGCTGAAGATGCACTATCGCATTCACACTGGGGAGAGGCCCTTCAAATGCAGAGTGTGTGGCAGGGCTTTCACCACCAAAGGTAACCTGAAGACACACGTCGGCGTTCACCGCGAAAATCCGCCGGTTCACGTGCAACACTCGTGTCCCATCTGCCAGAAGAAATTCACCAACGCTGTTGTTCTTCAGCAGCACATTCGCATGCACATGGTCGGCCAGATTTCAGATTCGGCCCTCGTGGACGGACTGCAGGAGATGGACACCGACGCGTCCATCAACGGGACAAACTTTGACAGTCTCAGCAGCAGTGGCAATGACTTTGTCGATGACATTTCAATGGATGATGAAAATGAAGAGGAGGAAGAGGAGGTAGAACATATAAAGGAGGGTGTGAGTCCGTCGAAACCCCTGATGTCTGACTGTAATTCTCCTCCCAGGTCCTTTGCAATCGTTTCAAGTATAGCAGCTCTGGAAAACCAAATGAGGATGATTGACTCCACTGTAAACCTAAACCACTGCTTTGGCATAAAACCACTAACAAATGGTTTTGGTGAGAGCAGCCAGCTCGGCGTTAAATGTGCTTTATCGGAGAGAAGGGTGGAGAACTCCACCGTCAACAGTCCCAATGTGCCAGAAACCTCCCGTTCCCCTTGTGCGTCCACGTCTCCCGTTCAAAGCAACTCCGAGAGCGTGACGACCAAATCAGCGGCAGTGAAGAACGACAGGCCTGAATCCCAGGAGGCTTTGGCAGCGTTAGTGAAGAGAGAGCGATCCGAGTCTCCCGTGGCTCAGGAGCGGAGAGGAAGCCATCCCGGGAAACTGTGTGTTAAAGAAGAGACTCCTTACAGTCTGTCTTTTCAGCTGAGCAGAGACAGAGGTAAAGTCCACATCCTACAAACGTTCTGTGTATATGTATTGTTTTGAATTTGTTGTAACTTACCTGTTTAAACCTTTGCTTTCAGCCGCAGGTCAAAGCGTTCCCAACCTCGTCACCAGCACATCGGCAGCCATCGTGAAATCCGAGATGAACGGTCACAGTCAAACAAACAACGCACACGAAGGCCAGCAACCGCCGTTCGCCCTCCACATCCCTCCGGCTTATCCATCCGTTGGCAGCCCGGCTATGACCTCGCTGATCGGGCCCGCACCGCCTCGACGAACGCCGAAGCAGCACAACTGCAATGTCTGCGGGAAGAACTTTTCCTCCGCCAGCGCGCTGCAGATTCACGAACGCACGCACACCGGGGAGAAACCGTTTGTCTGCTCCATCTGCGGCAGAGCGTTTACCACTAAAGGCAATCTGAAGGTAGATACTATGACTTTCTGTGATATTTACTGGCACGTAACAATAAAGCAAGAAATAACAAAACGTAACAATCACTGTTTTTCAGGTTCACATGGGGACTCACATGTGGAACAATGCACCGGCCAGGAGAGGCAGGCGCCTGTCGGTGGAGAACCCCATGGCCCTGCTGGGCGGAGAGGCCGTGAAGTTTGGCGAGATGTTTCAGAAGGACCTTGCGGCTCGTGCCATGAATGTAGACCCGGGATTTTGGAACCGCTACGCGACGGCTATCACAAACAGCCTGGCCATGAAGAACAACGAGATCTCAGTGATTCAGAACAGAGGCATCTCTCAGCTTCACCCTCTGACTGCGGCCATGGACAGAGCGAGCGCCACAGGAAGTCCAATGACGAGTCTGACCAAGACGGGCATGGACAGACATTTCTCTATGCTGATCGACGACAGCAAAGAAATCGGAATCAATTGACTAAACCTGAATGGTGATGAAATACTTATGCAAACTATTGTGGATGTTAAGATATTTGTAAAACTTTTTTTCCCGTCCCGTGTATTATATATAGACTTTAAGAAAAAAGAACTTTTTATCAAAATGAAAGAAATACGTAGGGTGTTGACAATTTGCTATTTTCCTTCAGTCATTTGTCAATGTTTTTTCTACACACAACGAAGCTGTTAAACTTGTACCTGAGAAATCCTGCCGAGCTTAGACCTGTGATGATCGAAATAACGGAACATATGCTCAAATGAGTAATGCCCAATACTACTAGCTGGTGCAAAGCACAAAGTATGCTCACAAGTACCCATGACGACACACGGCAGTGGTGTCCTGTCCATGTTGTGGTGAGAAATTGTCATTCTTCAGCAAGAGTTGGACCCAATAATAAAAAAAATAGAACAAACCTTTTTGTACATTCACTTCACTTCATCACTGTTTAAACACTGAAATGAGTTTGTTTTGGTGCCGTTTCACATATTACGTTATACATATTAGCCCTGAGTTCAAATTGGATTTAAAATTCAAATTCAGAAATAATCAGGATTTCTGTGGCTGTTGCACATTATTCTGGGAGACGGCCTGGAATACGATCTGCCACTTAAATAAAACTTAAATCTGAGAAAAATATAAGAATTTTCTGATAAGAAAATACATCGTGTGAAGGAAATGAATGGCTATATATCATGTGGCCTTCATAAAACTTACGGTGTAATTCTTCACAGCTGAGTTTTATTGGAAACTTTGCATTTTATGACGAATGTTGCCTATGACTAATAATGACGCCTTTAGGGGCTACCGGAAAGCACAGCTTACAGCAATGTAAACAAAAATTCAAATTTTCATACAATAGACATGTGCTACCTGTGTGTTAATGTGTTATTATTTGGCAGAATTACTGATGTGGAATCAAAGTCATTTTTTTTCTTTATGTTACTTTAATTTCTCGCAGTGATGTTCTCTGGAGTTTCACAGTTACAAAGCTTTTGCGCGCTACGCAAATGCACCATCAATCCTGGCCGTCTTTTTTTTAAACGTGACGTCAGGACGTGTCATGCTCAGCCAAGATGGCTGACAGCATCCCGTTAAATCCAGTGCGGAACCATTCGAAGAGAATCCCGCATTACAACACAGCCAGACATTCGAGGTATGACGGGTGAAGCCGGGCTCTTCCTGCGGTCGCGTATTGACGCAAACAGCCGTTTGTGTAAAATGTTAATTGTTGGCTGCCTCGTTTGCTCCGTAACTGTGTTTGTTTTCGGCTGTTAGCTTGCGTTGCTAGCAGCGCTACTGCCAGGCTCATTCGCAGTTTGACAGCTCCTTCCTCTGCGCATACCATCACACTATAAGATTAAAACAGGATAACAAAGCCCCCAAGTAATGTTTAATGTACTCTTACAACGTCAACACAAATCAGCTTTACGAGCTGTCAGTTAGCACAGTACTTTGCTAACCGCTGCACAGGCATTTCGTTTCAAAGTCACATGATGGCTCGTGTTATGGTCAGATGTCAGCAGTGTTTGTGTCACCACTCCACAGCTGTTTTGTTTATCAGGCTGATTAAGTCCAGGCAATAAGCCCGAATCAGAAGTCACGATATTTCCAGCTGAATCCGATTCCCGATTTCCTTCAAGCGCCATGTGTAAACATACAAACACTAACATGGCTGCTTGAGGCAAACCTAAAAGATGGAGCACAGAATTATGATACACAAGCCAGAATTGAATTGCAACATTATGTAATAGATATTAATCCGTGTGGAGCTTCTGCACATTATGTAATGGTGGTATTAATGGGTGTCTTTATGTTTTCCTCCCATCCCCTCACTCCATCATCTACACTGTTGTGACATTAGCCGTGCTCGGAGCTATCATTTAATCAAATGAACACAGTTATGAAACTTGTGGAGGTCAGACTGCACACACTGTTGTTTTGCTGACCTGCAGATACTCCCTAGAAGATGAGCCCTCGAACCTGGATGAGATGCCGCTGATGATGTCGGAGGAAGGATTTGAGAATGATGAGAGCGACTACCAGACGCTGCCCCGGGCCAGAGTCTATCAGAGACAGAGAGGCCTCGGGTGGTTCCTCCTAGGAGGCTGGAAAGTCCTCTGTGGCAGGTACTGTATCTCTGCTGTTCCTCGTGTCTGGAAATCACAGTACTGTACAGTGGTAGAGTCGTCGCTGCTTGATGTCACATATCAGAGCTGAAACCTTTCAGTCAAACCTCTGCCACATATATTCCCTCTGATATCAGTGTAAACACGAACACGCTGCTCATACATGTATCATGCTACTTGAATTAGATTTATACTTTGCATCCTCTTCATAACAAAAGTAAATTACTCTGCCGCTCTTGAAAGGCGTTTAATTCTCTACCTTCAGACCCGAGTCGTTGTGTTTCCATTTAAACCTTTAACCTCTCTGAAAGTTGTCTGTGTTTTGTCATTCGGTAAATGTATGTTAGTCAATATGCCTGTGTTGATCAGTCTGGATTTCAAACGCACCGGTAGCTGTGCGTGAAGTGAAAAGGCAGGATAAGGGCATATTTTTGGTCGAGTTCCTTGATGCGCACCATCAGTCCAAAAAGATTTTCAGGTCAAACAGAACAGGGCAGTTTATCCAGCTAATGATGAATTTGACAGGTTTTGTCCTCTAAAGATGCTCGTCTCTGGCTAAAAGAGGATTGTTTGTTTATGCCAGAACAACAAAGCACCACATTTATTATCAAATGTTTGCGTAGCACGTCAGTGCCCAGAAAGTAGCATTTACCATGTGGAGGAATTCAATCCAGTAGTCTGTTCTTGGTTTGGTTTTGTTGTTAGTGATGCATCTCCGGTTGTAGCCGCATATTGATCCCCCCTCCCTGTTCCCCCTCTAATGAACAAATCGGATTTTTCACAGCTGACCAGTTTGATGCTTTCCAGTAATTTTATGTGTGCTTAGTGCAGGATTATAAAACACAAATAATTCACACTGAATAAGCCCCGACTGTTCAAATGGCTTATTATTTGAATAGTATTCATTTGCTCAAATAATCACTCTTATGAATCTGGACTCCGGGTGCACAGAGATGGGGAACATCGAGGCCAATGCAAACAAGACTTTTTAACCAAAGTTGATTTATTTAGTTTCATGTTTTGCCAACTTGCTTAAAAAGTGGAAAAGCCAAGTTGATCAGCATGACGGTATACACTGACACACTCCTCTCTTTCCCCCCAGGTGCCAGTTTAGGCCGTGTTCACGTCGAGCTGCTCTCATTGCAATTTACCCCCACGCTATGCTGCTGTTTGCGTTTGATATCAGATATGCTAGATAAGCTCCAATGTAGTTATTAGCAGGTTGTTAGAAAGTCAAATACTTTTTGAAAAGTAAATGTCAAATGTGAAATCCATCTCTTTGCTAATCGCTTCTTGGAGATTTAATATTGATATGACATTAACAGTGTTTTTTGATAATGTTGCTCAAGATAAAACTAACAAGGAAACAAAAGGGCATACGTATTCTGGCAGTACATTTTTCTGCATGTTGTTTGACTCCCCCTGCATCAGAGAGAAAATCCCCTCCTGAAGAGATTCACAAGTTTTTAGTTCATTTCAAGAGCTGGAAGCAAAAGCCTTCTTTATAAAATTGTGTCAAAGGAAGCCTTGAAGATCTAATTAGCAGTGACAAGACCAGGGACATAAATAACATCAGTCCTATACAATGAAGCAGGGCACAGCTGTGGAGCTCTGTTGCCACAATTGATTTAACGGGCGAGAAAATTAATGAGGAAAGAGGCTGCTGAATTGTGAAATCCAGATATTTGGCCTGTCGAAAAAAGTCATTATTTACGTATTGGCATTAATATTACAAATGAGATGAGGTTGTGATTGTGCAGTTAGCTTCTTCGGACTCTAGATCATCTGTTCTTTGTTTTTGTCCCAGTTTTTTGTGTCTTTCTCTTAAATCTAAAATCAGAAATCTTTTTTTTTCTGATTAATCATCTCATGATTCTTCAAATTTATCCTGTGCCCTCTTCAGCTGCTGTGACTGTCTGGCCCATGTGTTTCGGAGGAAGAAAGAGCTGAAGGCCAGGACTGTTTGGCTCGGCTGCCCAGAGAAATGTGAGGAGAAGTATCCCAAAAATGGCATCAAAAACCAGAAGTACAACATCTTCACCTTTGTGCCTGGGGTGAGTCAGTTTTGGTCTGATCTTTGTGGCCTTTGTTCCCACTCCTATTAACTTTCACAGTCAAGGTGGCTCATCCTTTTAGTTAAAATATGCTCATTGTTTCACAGATAAACAGTACGTAAAACACAGTAGCATATGCTGCATCAGAAAGGTTCATTATTCTGTCATTGAGTGTAGGGGGCATTAAGGATCCATCAGTTACTTATTAAACAGCAAACGGTGCCATGATTAAGTGGGCCACCTTTGGCCTAGGCCATAAAATGTCAGCTGTCTATTGGAGACTTGGATATTCTCATTGATGGTGAACAAAACCGCTCTGTGTTTCTCCCTCCACTTTGAATTATTAAATACACACAAATTAAGTTTAGCAGTGTGCGTTTTCCCCCTAAAGGTCAGGGGGTCCATTAACTGTAGCAGATCATCAATTGATCACATTGTCTCAGGTAATCTGTGACTAGACACTAGGCTCTCATTATTGCAAACATTCTTCAAAATTTGACCTTAGATGAATGGAATGCGTTGAGCTCCCTGTTGATGAATAGCCCATTAGCAAAGAGCCCTTAATAAGTTTCAGGTGGAACTTTTGAATAAGTGAATTAAGAAACTTGGTCTGTTTTTCCTCTTTATTCATTGTTCTGGTCCCTTTTGTTTGTCTTGCACTATATGTTTATTTGGCACCAACCAACATCCTAGTTGTAATGTGAATTCTACACCCTGGAAGCCATTTGACACAGAAGTTTGTTTCCATTAGGCTAATGTAGAGTTAACAGCATTAACGTGTATTTAATTACCCCTCCTCTAACAGGAGCAGAGCTCCATCCCACCTGATTTGTTTTTGTTACTGCATCCTCTTTGTCTTCTCTGGCAGCTGTCATCGTCTTTGACTCGCTTTGCTGACATGTTTCACTCACCCTGCTGAATCCGTGTCTCCTTGCTCTCCTCTCAGGTTCTCTACCAGCAGTTCAAGTTCTTCCTCAATCTCTACTTCCTGGTGGTGGCCTGTTCCCAGTTTGTGCCATCACTCAAAATTGGATATTTGTATACATACTGGGCACCTCTGGTAAATGGACTTCATTTTTACAATGATTTATGTCTTCTGAGAGGAAATGCTGAAAAAATGTAGATTCTGGTATAAATGAAGCTTTCTAAATAATTATTTTTGTTACTCAGGGTTTTGTATTAGCCGTTACAATGGTGCGGGAGGCCGTCGACGAAATGCGACGCTACCAGCGTGACAAAGAGATGAACTCCCAACTCTACAGCAAGCTCACAGTGAGAGGTTAGTAAGGGACACTGAGAGATATCCATCCACTCGCTCCCTCGTGCCAGTGACTGTTTGCTGACATGATGATAACGGATATTCCAGTGCATAGTCAAGCCACTCCCTGTGCAATTTACAGACAGCAACTCACTGGATCTACACTTGTAACTGAAGTCATTCGTCTCGCTGTAATTGCATTGATTTTTTTTATCCTCTCGATTTCTCAAGACCGTATGAGCTAAGATCTGTCCCTTTGTCGAATGTGTGGTTAAAATCCCCACGAGTGGTATTTGTGACCGGCTGAGGATGGAGCTTTCACACCCTTTGTGTGTGTGTGTGTGTGTGTGTGTGTGTGTGTGTATCTGTATCATGAGTGCTTTTGAATGCAGTAGAAAGAGGAGGACGTGGGTGGCAGTGGATATTGAAGCAATAAAACTGAGAGTGACCCTTCTTTAGTACTGTATGTAGGAGAGGAGATTAGTCTTTTGGATGGCTTTTTAACTGTGTGTTTTTTTCAGGTAAAATTCAGGTGAAGAGCTCAGACATACAAGTGGGAGACCTGATCATCGTTGAGAAGGTGAAACTTTGTTTTTGTAAAGGGCTCTGTAATAGGACTTGTACTTTATGGCACTGTAGTTTTCTGTATGTGGACAGCTGCTTATTTGGTCCAGGTTAAGCTGTATAATAAAAAAAAAAACAGTTGAAAATATATAATAAGTAAGTAGGTTTAATCTTTATTACCTGAAAAGTGACTTGTTTTAATACAGTGTAATGGAAAAGAGGAGAACGTAACTGCATTTCAGTATTGTCCTTGTTTAATTATTCAGGAAGATTCAAAGGGCTTTTGAGACAGTGCAGAATAACACACTGCAGTTCACACTCCCTTTTATTGTTGTTTTTGCAGAACCAAAGGATTCCTGCAGACATGATATTCCTGAGAACATCAGAGAAGAATGGTGAGCATGCAAACTGTTTGCATAATTCAATGTGAAAGCGACAGCGCTGAAAAAAACACGTTCATACACAGTAAGAGTTGAACGTTGTTTGCCTTACGACACTCGGACACTGGTTCATGATAATTTGTGTGAGAAATGTGACTTTTCCTCACACTTCCTGTCTTTGGACATCATCTGATCAAGGCAGCATGTCACTCCTATGAAATAGTTTGTGTTGTTCAAGTGACTGATGATGCAGATTCCAGTTAATCAATAAGCTGTGTCAGATCCTGGCTCTTTTCTGAAAGGCATCTGCAGGAAATGTTCTGACACATCATTCTCATCAATCTTCAATGTGTCAATATGCTTGACGGGGAGTTGTTGATGTCTTTATGCCACTAACGCACTCGCACATATATATATAAGCATTCTTTCACACCCACCGTTTTATATACTTTCACACACACACACACTGCAGCAGTGATATGTGAGGAGCTGAACTGCCACTGCAGCGGAAGGAACGCATGAATCATCCTCTTGTGTTAATGTTTTCCATCATAGTTAACCCTCCATGGATGCTTTATAGCTGCCCTTTGCCCTCTCTGTCAAATATGTTGCTCTCATCCATCAGTTCCGTATGTAATATTACCTTGGATCAATGCAGGTCACTAGTGCTCAACATTTATCGGACCCTGTGGTTTTCCGCAGCAGCCACAGACTCTGTATTAATGTACCGTTCAGTTAGCGATGCTCTTTGACATGTGCCACTTTATTATCGTAACATACATTTTACACACCGAGCGTCATACACTGTTCTGTGTAGGAATTCTCGCAAAGCTGTGTGACATTTAAGACCTGTTAGCTATTTAACCTTTTCATCCACTCAGATTATGATCACACTGAATATTGTTTAAACCTTCAAAACGACTTCAATTCCTGACAGCATTTCTGTTTTCCTTTTTTTTCCCCAGGTGCATGTTTCATCAGAACAGATCAGCTTGATGGAGAAACTGACTGGAAGCTGAAGGTTGCTGTTGGCTGCACCCAGCGACTACCTGCAGTGGGGGTATGGATACATTACAGTGCAGTGAATCTCTGGTAACACACAAACTGACTCTGAATAGGTGAATGAGTGTTATGTTATCGCTAAAAGCATTGCTCGCTGAATGAGGTTGTCTGTGCTGTGATGGAAACCTAATCACCGGTGACAGACAACAGGAACAACCTGGACCTGACAGCAGCTTCTTTTAACTGGGGACTGGGGGCCGATACGCTAAGATTTGAGTTGATGGGGTTTTTTTGTTGCCACTTGATGTGATCATAGAATTAAAGTTTGACGAATGGGGTTTTTGTTGTGATGTCATGCTCTACTAAATGTATGTCGTTCAAGGCTTTTTGAATAGAAGTGGTTTAAAATATGTGTAGTAAAACTAGTGCATTTCCCGTAACCGAGACTTTTATCTTTTCTGTTTTTGTCGCGTCTCAGGACCTCTTCTCCATCAGTGCCTACGTCTACGCCCAGAAGCCTCAGCTGGACATCCACAGTTTTGAGGGGAACTTCACCAGGGTACAGTTGCTCATTGACGTATTTATGACCTGTAAAATAAATCGTAAGCACATGCAGATTTTTATAGAAACTGGACTGACGTAGAAGATGTGTGTCACAGCAATATGTTGACAAGTGGCAACAATAAGCTCTTGTGTGTCCATCTGGGCCTGTTGTTATCTCCAGCAGGCATGCCTCTTACATCACAGGCAGGTTCTCGCAGCTCCAGCTCCATCCATCCCGTCTTGCTTGTTGCTCAGTGATTTTTTTTTCCTTTCTTTTTTTATTAATAGGAGATTAGTGCAGCCCCCACAGAGAGGAGAGCTCCTGTACAAAGGGAGGCTTTGTGGCCCGTCTTCACTCTTGGCCACACACCAGGCTTAGTGAGCGAGCACTTCCTCCGCTCATTCATCCTCCGCGGCCTTCCTTTGCATAGCGTGTGCTTTTAGTCTGAGCAGGATGGGAAAAAAAAGGGTTCCCACAGATCTGCAGCAAATGAACTTACCTATTTATGAGGGTTTCTTTTTTTCCTTTTTTTTAAGGCGGATATTGTGGCTTTGTTTCTGTGGCTTTTACTGAGACCCTGCGCAGTTATGAACACCGTAGTATGATGCCAATGTCAGAGCGGTCATGCAATCTGCAAACTGACATTTATTTTTTATGCACCTCTTCCCATGTGTGAGTGGACTCACAGGATGTGGGTGCTTAGGTATCATAATTATCATATCAGGGAAGTCATTTGAGCTGAAACTGGAGCTTTGACTCTGCACTCCTGACTCATGCCATTTTCGGCATTCGTCTTTATTTAAGTGAAAGGAGTAAAGCGGGAGGGAGGGTGAAACAGGAGGCTCTCCAGGGGCATATATATCACTGAAATCTCATCTACATGCACTCTTTATACTGTTTTAAAAAGGAGCCTCTATCACCATGCCAGATCTAGTCAAGGTATTGATACAGGGACTGCTGTATCGCTTCAGTCTGCACAACAGTGTCAGGCACTTGTGAAAACTAATTGCACCGCAGAGCCCAGCAGTTGTCGTCATGCTGCATTGTCTCAAATCGGCACAATTATTTTTTGTCTCAGCTAAAACATTTTTATATCAGAAACATTTAATAAAATAGAAAAATTGTAAATTTCAACATGCATTGTTTTGTACGCGTACATAAAAAAATTAAATAAAGCGTAGTCAAACTCTTTTGGGAAAAAAAGACAACTTTTATGAGTAAGAAAGATCTCTTATTATTATAAAATATTTTAATTCACTCAGAATTAAGCTCTGTCAAAATATGAATACTCAAAATAATTTTAGCTACAAATTCCTTTTGATTTATTATTTAATCATATCCATTGTCTTATTTAGTCTAAAAGCTAAATTCATGACTTCCCTCTCTTGCTTTTGTTTTTCTTATCTGCTCCAGGGCTTCACTGAGCAATACCTATTAGCTGTTGTCTAATTGCAGAAATAAATCCACCTCGTTGCGGATATCTCTCCTTTGCCACTGGGTACTATTCATTGGCTTTAGTTCATGTCAGTCCCAGACACAGTTTGATAGAAAAGTATTGTTACTGTCAAACTAACAGATAGCCTTGGTAGAACACACACACACACACACACACACACACACATACATATATATATTTTGTTCTTTATATTTGCTACAGGAAGACACGGACCCACAGATCCATGAAAGTCTGAGTATTGAAAACACTCTGTGGGCGAGCACAGTTGTTGCATCTGGTAAGTGAATTTTTTTAAATCTTTAAATGAGATATATGATTGTTTCAGATAATGCTTTCCAGCCATAGTGTGTACAATGTATACACATTATGGCTGTGCATCATGCAGTGAGAGTTTAAACACTGTACATTCTCACTGGATAGAGTTGCACTGGTTGATTGGTTAAAATCCACACAGAGGCCCTGCTCATGAAATGATTATTATGATTTGAACAACACCAGTCACTCATGCACATATGTGCTCATCTTTCTGCGAAAGTTGTTTGACTTTACGCTGCCGTGTGCTGAGAAAACCCTCAGTTGAGGTAATCCTCCCTTGTGTCAACAAAGCGGTTCCCCACAGATAGAGTTGTGTCAGTTGAGAGTGTTTGTGACGCTTTCAGTGACGGCCGCACCATTGATTTGCGGTGTTGCTGTCCCCTCTGGACTGACCTTGACCAGGAGAAGAAGCAGCACGCACTTGGGTTGAAAGCCTTACATCATCTCTGCATGGGAATGTCATTGTCCCTCACAAGTTTCTCCTTGACAGACACTTCATTGCCTCTCCAACTGGCTCGGATCAACGCATATTCACACTCTTTCGGGCCCCAGTCCAGCTGTGATGAGAGAATTAGTTGCTCGCATATTCAAATTGAAGCTCCACTGCACGCTGAGCCGCACCATTTGTCACATTGCTTAATATTTCTGAAGTTGAACATGAACGAGAGCAATCCATCACCATCCTCCTCAGACCCTGTAACCACTGGTTGCTTTTCTCTCTCTCTGTCTCTCTGTCTCTGTCTGCACTTCACTTTCCTCTTTTTGTTTTCTGCTCATTTTTATTTAATGGTTTGGGGATTTCAGGGCTTGTATTTAGGTTTATTAGCACCTTTGCTCTCCCATTAAGCTCATTTAATATTAATGACCCATTAATCCTCTGTAATAAAGCCACAGTAATGAATTGGCAAATAAAGATGGAAGCATATTGATCAGGTTTTATGAGCTTCCATAGGGTGGCTGAAGGCCTTGATAGTCTAAACGTATTAAACTCCTGTCTGTTGCCTTGAGTGGCAATGAGAAAAAACTGCCTCAGCTAAGCCTTATTGTGTTTCCCCTCATGCAGTTCATCTTACTTGACCAAGATGAGTGTGTGCATGCATGTGTGTGTGTGTGTGTGTGTGTGTGTGCCAGTGAGACGGTGGGGGTGAGGTTCAGTTAATGAGCAGCATTACTTTCTTTGTCTCTCTTCTCTTGGCAGGCACGGTGATAGGGGTGGTGATCTACACAGGCAAAGAGACCAGGAGCGTCTTGAACACGTCCTACGCCAAAAACAAGGTGAATACATGACATTTAATCAAATCATGGGATTACGAGGTCATTGTGATTACATAATGATCAATGAATTAATTATTATTATATGCAGAACACGTCCTGAATGACGTGATAGCTTTTGAAAAGATTTTCCTGGATTTGGGGAATGAAAGTCCTTGTTAATTCACTTAACAACACGGATAACTTTTTTATATCTTGACCACTTATTTTTAAGATGACATACCACACAAAAGACGTGTGAGGTGGTTTCAGTGCAGACATAGTGTTTTGTGAACGCTACAGAGGGTAAAACAAACACACAAAATAACATCTGTTCCAAGTTCCCCTCATGCCATCTTTGTTCCCCGGCCTCTAATCACTAATCAATCACCATGGCAAGGTGGTTTTTTAACCTTGACTTTCTAGATAAAGTTGGACCTGTCAGTGCTAAAGGTCAGTGCCATTTGCTAATTAACCAAAGGGGAAATTAACTAACTGAGGATTTAAATGACATTTTCAGGAGAACGTTAATCCCACAGAATCCCCATCGAGCGTTTTTCTTTCCAGATCCAGGAGATTAATGAAAATCAAGAATTTTAATTCTAAACATCCTGGAAGATTGTTACGCGAGATAGACACGAGTCAGCCTGCGAGACAGTAAGACAGATGATATTGTCACGCGATGTGCTACACTGTAGTGTGATGTGAATATGTTAGAATCCAATGTAAAGTGATGTAATGTGTTTTAGTGTGGTGCGGTGCACCTTTAAGTTGTTTGCTAGTTGCCACTAGGTGGGAAAAGTCCGTTAATAGAGGCGTACACATGCAGGATCTCAAATTCAGTGTTTTGACTGTGGTGCATCTGCCATCCAGTGACTTTAACACATACATTTATCACCGACAGCTGTCCGCACCTCTAAAGCTCTCTATGGCACAACAGAGCCCCCGCCCCCCAGACTGCTGCCGCACTGTTTTGACACCAGTGTCTTTTATTAAGAACGCTGATGTGGCCGGTCGAACTGCAGGGGCCTCTGTTTTGTGTAAGCTCGCCAGCTGAGAGGAATTCAATATTTCAAGGAGATGATGTCAGAAGTGCCAATATGGAGACTGGAGATTGCGGGCGAAAGTCGATACGGTGCGGCAAAAGTCACAAGAACGTTTTGGCCTCATATAATCAGTAGTGACACCGGCCGGGACGGCGCCTGTACTTGATCAATCTGACAGGACGTGAGAGAGACTCACCGTTTGTCTCATTGTTGTTTGTCAGATCTCTCTGTCCGAGTAAAGAGACAGTGTCATTTGACAAGAGGCTGGATCCATGTCCCAGTGCTGCGCTCTCTTCACATCTCTCACCACTGTCAGACTCTGAAAACCTGGAAACGATCTCCAAAATCAACTAAACAAGTTATTTCCTTGACTTGTTTAGTTGGCCGGCGCCACGAGCGCTAAAGAAGACACTGCTGTCCGATGTTGCGTAGGTTTAGAACTTTTTGGACGTTTTGGAGCTGCCGATGTTTATTAGATTTCACACACATGATAAAAGTGCAAGCGACACAAGCAGATTGAATTATTCGTCTCACTGGGAATAGAGTTAAATATGCACTTTTATTCACTGATAACATCTTTAGATTGAGGTAATTGAGTCCCCCCCTTTGACTGAATGAATAACGACTTCATCCGATCCCCGTCAAAGGCTGGAAAATTCAGACCAGCCATTGTTCAGGCAGAAGGGGATCCCTTGCTTTTCAGGCACGCACTGTCTTAATTTTTCTTCATTTTAATCCACCCAAACCCCCTATTTTTCTCAATTGCTCAACCATGAACCATGCAGTGAGGCACCGGGGTGGGGAGACACCACCCTCTCGTTCCCCTTCCCCTTCCCCTTTTCCCCACACTGCTACTGGGAGTTTAACAGCAACTGATAAATCATTCACACTGGTCTCCCAGCTCTCCCGGTCCTCGGGGAAATGGGCTTGGTGGGGGTTTCGGCAGTGGAGGAATTCCGTTGCTTTTTATACGCGCTTTCCCCCTCCCGTTCCTTTTCAGAGACGTTCCTTTATTTGAGGGAGGAGAGATGTTATGTTCTGCTGTTTTTGTAAGCGTGGTGCGTCAGATGAAAGCCCTCTGTGTACGGGGCTGTGCTGTGAGCGCTGCCAGAGAGGGGAAGGGCACTTCTTTATTTGACATCTTTTTCCCACATGCTTCATTGGCTGGGAGATGCACTTGAAAAATAAGACAACTCTGACCCCCTTTCTTGTCTTTTCTTCCAGAGAGCCATCTCAGTAAAGGGACTTCCTCTAATTTTCAGGGCCTTTGACTGTTTGTTGCTTTCAGGGATAATACTTCAGCATGACATGTTTGGAGTTGGCCACAAAATACTGCCACTAATAAACATATTTTGTGGCGGACACTCACGGTTTGCATGAGAAAAGCCTGGAGTCTTTCACTGGCTTTGTTTTTCTGCCTGTGTAGCATGTGGTAAAGGTTTGGGAGCAGATGGTGAAGTTATAAAGAGACGTCTGTTGAATAGGTTGTCAAAAAAAGGATGTTTACTCTTAAACTTTCGTCTGGAATTTAAGTGTCGTCTGTTTAACAGTGACTTTATTATTTGTGGTAAATGAAGCCAGATCCAGGCATCTCGTTTCACCCAGTGTATTTTTAAATCTCATACACCATGTCAAATCAGTAGCACAGTGTAATGTCTGCTTGTTTTGACCTCTTATGTCCAAAGGTTGGACTGCTGGACCTGGAGCTGAACCGGCTCACCAAAGCCCTGTTCCTGGCCCAGGTGGTTCTGGCTGTTGTCATGGTAGCACTGCAGGGGTTTGTGGGTCCGTGGTTCCGCAACCTTTTCCGCTTCATCGTGCTTTTCTCTTACATCATTCCCATCAGGTATGAGTGCAGCTTGAGTCGCATCATTGTTTTGAACCACAACCAAAAAGCGACAAATTTTAATGGTGTTAGTTCTAGATGATACCATGCTAAGCCACTTGTTTATTCTGCCTGTTGTTGTTTGTTGTTGTTTTTTGGTTTTCCACCCGTTCATAGCTTGCGCGTTAATCTGGACATGGGAAAGGCAGCGTACGGCTGGATGATCATGAAAGATGAAAACATCCCCGGCACTGTTGTGAGAACCAGCACCATCCCTGAAGAACTGGGCCGACTGGTCTATCTGCTAACAGACAAGACAGTATATAGATATAGATATAGATATAGATATAGATATATAGACATGAGATCGCTGAGTCTCAAATTAAAGCAAAATTATAATTCACTTAGTTTGCATACAAATGTGGGCTGTGCATGTTTAGAGCCAAGGACTTCTTCCAAACATCTGAAGAATTTCCGGGTGTTATTCAGGCCTCTTTTGACTTCTATAATTTCTATCTCACCTCTCTATCGAAGCTTGGTTCTCTGATAACAAATAGCTGCTCTTTACTCATGCTAGCCAGCATGTCAGAGTGATAAACTCCTGAGGTAGTCCTAACATGCTTCTTTGTCTAACCACACTGATCGAGGTAGGAATAGATTAGCTATACAGCCAATTTATCCAGGTTGATAGTTAAAGCACATAGAAAGAAGAACAATCAATCTATTAGAACTGGTTAACCCTGTGGCTCGAATGTTTTTGGAAGTTAGTTAGGCCCCCGTACTTCATCAGCACACATTCTGGCAACTGGCATCCATTAAGCAAAGCCATTGTTCCACTTTTTTTCAGGTCTAAACATTCACTCTGTCTTTATGGGTGCAACGTTATGTCTTGTCTGTTAATCAGAGAGGACGTGCAGTCCATATCTGTAATGGGATTAGGTCATTAAGAAGGTTGTCCAGTGACGCATTGCAGGCAGGACAAATGTTAACCTTTCTATGTGTGTGTCTGTGTGTGTATATGTGTGTGTGTGTACTCAGTATCGATGAATTAAATTCACTTTATGATTTTGTGGGAATGTTCTCTGATTCCAGGCACTCTGACACAGAATGAAATGATCTTCAAGCGGCTGCACCTCGGGACAGTATCCTATGGCACGGACACCATGGATGAGATACAGAGCCACATCATCCAGTCATATGCACAGGTGAACTGTCCTGCCAATTTATACACACAGACACACACACCTATATGTATATACATACACACACACACACACACACATACACAATACAAATGCAATGTGCTATTCTTCACCTTGTTCATCCTGTAGATGAGTTTAATCAACTGATATATATAGCTAAGGATGAGGAAAGAAATACCAGATTGTTCATTCATCGCACAGTGTCCCCGAGCGACTCACTGTACTGTAAGTGTTTTCCTGACTGGGTGGCTCAGATCTGGTTGGAGACCTGACAGAATGATATTGTTCAGCTCCAGAACAGCTGTTTGACAGAGAAACCATCTGCCCCACACCCTTATGTGTGATTTCAGCAAATGAAAAATGACTAGTCCTTTTTATCGCTGCACAGCCAAGCGGCACAGAGCTACAATATCTCTGTCTAATGGATATGTACAAAAAAAACTACAGTTTAAAAAAACAAAACAAAAGTGTGCTGTCCCTTTTTATTAGAGCAGATCTCAAGTGATGTTCTCATAGAAAACAGACAATATTTGAATTTGCTACTTTTTGCTAAAAGTAAGTAGTAAAAATAGTCTTTTTTTAAAATATATTTTCATTTTTACTTGTGTGTGCGCACTAAATGTGTCAGTAAATCACTCTTCTCTCTCGCTCTCGATGAAGGTTGTCATCTTGTGTCCTCACTGTCCTTCCTTCCATGCCTGGCAGGAGTGGAGGTTAATCATAAGCCAAAATCAAATGCTTCAGTAGAGCACAACGCCTGTGTCAAACGCAGCTGGCACAGTGGGCAGTCTGCCCGCTCGCTGGTCACCGCCCAGTTAAATTGATGGGGGACAAGTAAAGGGCCCCTCAAACCAGATATGACACGAGACAGATAATGACAGGCCACGTCCCCTCACTGTGTCCAAATGAATGAGCTGCAAGTGGAGGACAAGATCAATGAATCTGTCATATGCAGTTATATCATTTTCAGACTTGAGACCCCATTATATATATTTTAAGGTTATCTGTTCTCAGATCGTACCAGAGACAGTATCACGCTGTCTTGTTGACATTTCAGGTAACATCCCAGCCTTCCAACAGCAGCACCAGTGGCTCGACTCCATCGCGCAAGACCCAGACGTCTGGCCCGAAGGTTCGTAAGAGTGTCAGCAGTCGCATCCATGAGGCCGTCAAGGCCATCGCCCTGTGCCACAATGTCACGCCCGTCTACGAGTCACATGGCAGCGTGAACGGAGAGACGGAGTCAGCCGAGGCCGACCAGGACTTCAGTGATGATAACCGCACCTACCAGGCCTCCAGCCCAGATGAGGTAGATATCAGACACAGATACGTAAACTGCTGTTTCAGCACTCTGGGAAAAAAAATTGAGGGTAGGATGTTTAATTAGGGTTACTAATTAAACATCTGTAAATATGCTAAATTGATTTCTACATGTGAGTTTACCAGGATCAAGCCCCTATCCTCTCCTCTTTGTCTTGATGGTTTATTGGCGATCCTAAATAACCCTGGTTTGTCATGATAGTCATTTCATGGGCAGTAAGTCAAAGGTCACGAATTCCTCAAAGAGGTTAAGCTATTTAATTGTGTGTATTTGCTTCCTGAGAATTTACGGCTCAGGCTAAAGGAAGAATGCAGCAAAAGAACGATTCCCCAAAGGCATTTCCACAGCTTCCTGTCCTTTGGCTGTTTCTCAGTGTAACCCAAGAGTCGGTGCTTTGACGGGGGTGGGTCCTCAGAACCTGTCGTGTTTCTGTTGCTTCTACAGAATGAATGCTTATTATTACAATGTTGGAAAACACAGGGAAAGAAACTGTGCGGGAAAGGGTATTTGTAAGTGATTGGATGTATATTGAAGGAGGGTTCACCTTCCCATACACACCCAGTTCGAGACCGTTGACATGTTTATCACCCGTTACTCGTGAGGCTCCATAAAGCCTCTGTGAGACTTGCATACTTTTTGTCGAAGCCAGGCCAAATGCAGCAGTCGGAATAAAGTTAAAAAAGGCTGGTGAAAGATAAATCTCTGTTTTCCATTCTGCCTGTCCGGGCCTGATGTGTATATTTATTTGTATCTCTGCTCTATCTCTCCTCTCTCCATTGTCTTGCACCGCTTGGATTGATCAATATTTAATTTTCTCTCCTGCAGACGATGAGAGGTGGAGGTCTGTGATTGTTGGTGGAGCCTCTCCCATCTTCTTCCACAATATTCTTTGTTCTTTCTCCGTTCCTCCTTATTTCCCTCCGTCACTGTCTCCTCATCACACTCTCTCTCTCTCTCTCTCTGCTCAGCCTCATTGAATCAGATCTTGGCCACCGTACCTCTGTTAGTGATAGTTTGCTTGGCCCGCGCTCTTTTTTCAGCCTCTCTAATGTAATGAGCTGTCATTAAGGAGATGAAGTGGGCCGGCTGCTGAGGTTAGAGCATGGGTCATTTGACAGTAGAGTCCTCCTGTAACCTTTGACCCCTGTAAAATCAGACAAGCGCATCTGATTATAGCCTTTAATGACTGCCATGTCAAGACAAATGGGTGCTTTGTCATTTCCAAATGTACAGAACCGACTGGGTTATTATCGTCTGTCTCAGTAAGCACATCAGACACGCGGTGTCTGCGCGATTTGTTCTCCACCTTTTTATTCTACAACAAATGATCTCACTCATTGTGCTCTTGGCAGACAGTTTGGACATGTGTAGGCACTGCGAGAAAATATAATTACAACCTACTGTCAAACAAGGTTAAACTGTCACAGAGTTATTTATGCTGTCGAGTGGTGCGCTGCTTAAATCGCCATTGAAATTAAAGAGAAAGAATCTTAAGGGTCTGTTTTCGTCATGACACGTTTTGTTTTTTTTTGTTTAAGGCAGCGCTGTCAGCATGATTTAAACGATGACTCGAACATTGTGAACACAGTTGAAATGATTGATCGGGTTGTGTAAGCCCGTCTGCCGTTGTCGTAAAGTCGTCAGCAGCAGGTCTTTTCTATTATTGTCGTAACGTGTGATTCACGTGTGCTCGGTATCAAAGTTGACATGGCTTTAAATAGTTTCAGTGGAGCTGATAAAGTAGATTAAAGAGCCAGGTTCAGGATCCTCAGCACATGGTCTGTGTGCGACCACGTGTGTACCTACACGCGCGCGCGCACACACACACACACACACACACACACACCAGGATAATGACACACAGATGTGTGTTAAGTAAATACAGGCAGCCCTTTTTTTTTTACAGAGCTCAAAGGGGGAGCAGGAGAAATGATGGGTTATTACCAGGAAGTTCCAATTTGTAGGTCTGAGTATAATAACAACCTTTGAGTGAGCAAATTGAAAATGAACCCATTGAGGATTGAGTCGTGTGCAGCTGAACGCTCACTCGGGGGCCACAGTTCCTGCTGAGGAGCAGAGGAGGAAAAAAGAGAAACAGAAAAACACTTATCTCGAGCTGAACGAGAAGAGCTCTGCCGCTCTGGAGATGCCGTTACACTCTGAGCGCCTTGTAGCGTCATTACTCTGCTTTTCTTAAAAGTCATTGTTTTGTCATAATCCAGCATTTTAAATTCTCCTTTTCACATCCACCAGAGATGTCTGATATTATCATCCGATATTGGCATTCAAATTTTATATATCGGAAATTATTGGTATCGGTTTTTACTTTTGTAATGACACAACTTTTACACAACATGCAAATATTATACATCAAACTCTTCAGCTACTTCCCCTCTAACTCAAAATGTCAAAATATGAGAGATGTGATGCATGGTTTTTGAGATACTTGTTTTGTTTACTTTTGTTTGTTAGCATGTAATGATTTAGTTTTTATGGGAGGGGACCCCACATATATCGGTATCGGTTGATATCGGTAATGGAAATTAATAGTTGGACGGTATTGAATATCGGTAAAAAAGCCAATATCAAACATCCCTTGTCCACTGTCATGTGAGCCTTTTGTGTGTTGTGTGTTTTCCTCAGGTGGCGTTGGTGCGGTGGACCGAGAGCGTCGGCCTGACCCTGGTCAACAGAGACCTGACCTCCCTGCAGCTGAAGACTCCCTCAGGGCAGATTCTCTCCTTCTACATCCTGCAGATCTTCCCCTTCACCTCCGAGAGCAAACGGATGGGCATCATCGTCAGGGTGTGGGCCTCATGCGACACAATATTACAGATAGATTAGAGATATAATAGATGCTGATTTCTTTGCTTGAATCGTCATTTTTTTATTTTATTCAGGAGGAGTCAACAGGAGACATAACTTTCTACATGAAGGGCGCTGATGTTGCCATGGCGAGCATTGTCCAGTATAACGACTGGTTGGAAGAAGAGGTAAAAATTAAAAAAGAACTTTTTTTCCTTTCAGCTTATTAAGTTTGTCAGTGAGGAGAGGTAATTACAAAATATAAAAATATAAAAAGCACAGAAAGGCCACTGATGTTTGGTGTTATTTTTTTTCTTACCCTAAGTAGGACCAACAGATAAACGTATAAATAGCAGTTATTCTTCCTTTAATCCGGGCATTCATCGAGATCAACTGGCCGCATCTGCACCAGTTTATCGGTCGAAGGTCTTGTGTGCATACGTTCATAATTATATTGGCATTATTGAGTCATTTAGCACCGGGGGCAGCTTCTGATTTAATTAGTGACCTAGATAAAGTTGAAGTAATTACAGTATGTCATATTCTTGAACAATGGTGCTAATGATGTCTGTTGGCCGTAATATCCCGTTGTCAAATCAGCCCGGCGCTACCGTTACTGCGCTTGTCAATAACCAATCAACAGGACAGATTCACCCCATTGGTGTTTCATATCAAAAATAAACTGCCGTCCCTTTTGGCTTTGTCCTCTGAATTTCACCACAGGCGATGTTATTCAATATTGATTTCTTTTGGTGTTGGTAACAATATGCTGCTATTGACTTAACTGTACATGGTGTACTTATACAGCAGCCGCTCTAATAGAATAGATGATCTGCCCTATATTTGATTTACATTTGTCAAGGCGGGGACAATACAAATAACCAGACAGACATCTTTATTTAAATAACCATAATGCGAAAATTCACCCCCGGAGAGATGAAGTGTTACTAAAAAACAAATTCCCATTTAATTAATTCACTTTCCTCTTTCTGTCAGTGTGGGAATATGGCCAGAGAAGGCCTGAGGACGCTGGTGGTGGCCAAGAAGTCTCTGTCTGAGGAGCAGTACCAGGACTTTGAGGTGTGGATGAATCCTGATTGGAGCTACTCTGCAGCTTATTCACTATCACAGAACTCTTTTTAAACACCACGTTTGTCCTCCCTGTCGGCGCAGAGCCGCTACAACCAGGCAAAGCTCAGCATCCATGACCGAGCCCTGAAGGTTGCAGCAGTGGTGGAGAGCTTAGAGAGGGAGATGGAGCTTCTGTGTCTGACCGGTGTGGAAGACCAGTTGCAGGCAGACGTCAGACCAACTCTGGAGCTACTCAGAAATGCTGGCATCAAGGTGAGCAAAAAGAAACACAGATGAACCGCAAAGTTTCCTCACATCAGTTTGTTCTCTAAGATAAAAGTATTACAGAAAATGTAAGAAATTAAAAAAAAGTTTTTTCTCCATTTTCTCAGCATTTAATGAAAAATGATGATTTCATGTACATTTCATTGAAGTCCACTTGGCTCCTATGTGTTTGCTGATCTTGTTCTGGGCTTAGATTTGGATGTTGACGGGGGATAAACTCGAAACAGCCACATGTATCGCCAAGAGCTCCCATCTGGTCTCCAGAAACCAGGACATCCATGTCTTCAGACCTGTACGCTGTTTTCTTTGACTTTTTGCATCTTTTCCTCATCCCATTGCTTTGTTAACTAACAGGAGATGATATGAACACGAAATGTCCCCGTGGCTAATTGAATTATGTGGCCCTCGAGCAGGTGTCGAACAGAGGAGAGGCCCATCTGGAGCTCAACGCCTTCAGAAGGAAACATGACTGTGCTCTGGTCATCTCTGGAGACTCCTTAGAGGTGCTACAACACAACACAGCACAACACAGCACCACACAGCACAGCACACAGTGACATTTCCTTGTACAACAGATGATGCTGAGGATCCAGCCAAATTGGCGAGGAGAGAATAAAAAGTGTTTCTCAGCCAAAACTAATACTTCAAAGTTCAACCAAAAGGCCTTTAGGAAAAAGTGAAAATGATTCTTTCATTAAAGCTTTTATTATTAATCCGATACTGTTCTTCAAATAAAAAAAGAGAGCATGCATGATACAAACACGTAACAGCTTGTTGTGGTAAGGAGACTATGTCATTATGCTTTTCCCTGTGTTGTTGCAGGTGTGTTTAAGATATTACGAGCACGAGTTTGTGGAGCTGGCGTGTCAGTGTCCAGCAGTCGTCTGCTGCCGCTGCTCCCCGACTCAGAAGGCTCACATAGTCACTCTCCTCCAGCAGCACACAGCCAACAGAACCTGTGCCATAGGTGAGTGCTGACAGAGGATGGCAATTCAGGAATCTGTTTGTTTGTGTGAGCTGCTTCCAACCTGTAATATCCCACATGTCTGTTAAATGCAGAAGTGTGAAGCAAGATGCATTGTGGGTTGTGTATTTAACGTGCAAAGGCACAGAAAGATGCCTAAAACATGGATATACTGCACTTTTATGCTATTACTTACTGGAGCCACAAGATGGCAGCCAACACTCAAAGGAGAGTCACTTCTTGCATCACTGTCTGTGACGTTCTTAAACTTTAATGTGTGTTTCCTCTGTTTGGTGACAGGTGACGGGGGGAATGATGTCAGCATGATCCAGGCTGCACACTGTGGGATTGGAATCGAAGGAAAAGTAATGGCTGTTCTCATAAAGACACAAATTAAATTATAAATTAGATTTGCAGTTATGAGTAAATATAGTTTGTACTTTTTCTCCGAAGACACATCTTACTTACTGTGAAACACTTGGTGGCGCTGTAAAGACTTGTTGATGACTTGTTTCTGCGAGCAGGAAGGAAAGCAGGCGTCTCTGGCTGCAGACTTCTCCATCACTCAGTTCAAGCACATCGGTCGCCTGCTGATGGTTCATGGCAGGAACAGCTACAAGCGCTCTGCAGCGCTGGGTCAGTTTGTCATGCACAGAGGCATGATCATCTCCACCATGCAGGTAAAACAGTCCTCAATAAACTGATCCAAGTTTTTCTGTTTTTTTTTTGCAAATATTGTTTTGTTAAATGAAGGTAAAATAAAAATGGGAATCTCAGGATTCAATACAACACGACCTTTTCATAATGTTGTCAAGCATTTTGTTTGTTATGAACTTGATCTATGCTTCATCTTGTTTGCTGATGTTCTTGATATCTGCTCTGATGTGGAGAGGCCAAAGGCTGTGTGTTCTGAAGTTTGGACGAGACAGTTACTGACTCACGAACCTAATGACATTACTCTTTTTCTCTGTCCTCAGGCAGTCTTCTCCTCCGTATTCTTCTTTGCCTCGGTGCCCTTGTACCAGGGTTTCCTCATGGTTGGGTATGTGCCTTTGCCAGAAATCTGAAACCCGAAATCTGTTTTGTTTATATAACACCGCTGTCACAACCCTGTGTTGTGTTCAGGTATGCCACCCTCTACACCATGTTTCCAGTCTTCTCCCTGGTTCTGGACCAAGATGTGAAGCCTGAGATGGCTCTGCTCTACCCAGAGCTTTACAAGGACCTCACCAAGGCACGTGACCTTTTTAAAGCTTCTCTCTGGTCAGTCGCAGGGTTAATGTGCAGTTGTACTCACTGATGATCTTTCTCTTTCAGGGACGTTCCCTGTCTTTCAAGACTTTCCTCATTTGGGTTTTGATCAGTGTCTATCAAGGTGAGGTGATGGGACTTGTTTGTTATTTGGCCATAATTTACTGTGATTTACAGATGAAAACATTAGTTTCATTTCAGCTATAAAAACCAGCTGTAACATGACACTGTCTTTAAAGAAAGAACCGGTCTGGCATTGCCAAGTGTCGGACCACCATTTCATCATTTCTACTGTGTCTAATAGCACAGTCCCTGGGCCCCTCCAAACTCTCAGATACACTCTTTCTCAGTATCTTAGGTTTCCGACCACCATCCACTTATACATGCAGGCTTTTGTCTGTCCAGTAAATTGATATTTCTGTAATCGCTAAGCCGTGCAAGCGTGTGAGAAAGATCTGTGTTCCTGCTCAAGCGTGACTTCCTGACAGCTCGAGGTTTTTAATTAAAGGCCAATACCAGGCCGGTGGAAGAAAAATGTGAAGACAATATGAGAGGACGTTCTGCACAGGAGGAAAATATTAGGCAGCGTTCTGGCTTAATTCATCACAGAGTTTGACTCGCTGGAATGCACGTGATACAGAGACTGTATGGAAAAGTAATTATGCGATCGCTTATAGGCCATTAAGCTCAATTTGTGCCGTGTCATGATAAAGTGAAAGGCTGCTAAGATACAGTTGGCACCAAGAGATGAGTGAGTGTCTGAAGACTTATAGAAGTTTACCAGACTGAGACACACTGGAGGACATTGTGCATCTTCTACCCTCATAAAGGATGTTATTGAATCAGTCCCTATCTCCAGACACATATCTCCATATATCCCATTCAAAGTTCTCCTCAAATGTCCTGCGTAGATCTGATCTGCACAAAATTATATATTAAAAACACTTTTTCATTGTTGTGAGCCAAGTCCAACATGGATGATGACAGAATGTAACTCTGTTTTCACTCTGGTGCAACCAATAAACAGTGACTACACCGACGATACAATAAACATGACAAATTGAATTTCTGTGAAAAATTCCTGGAACAGCTCTTTTAACTGGATCTGCGGCAAAATCTAATTCTTTCCTGGTCGTCCACCAAATTTGGTGCAAATTGGTTTGGTATGTCTGTGTAGTCCCGCTGACACACAACAAACAAACAGACAGGGATGAAAACATGACCTTGTTGTTAGTAACAGTTTGTTGCAAAGCCACTGTTTTTAAAAATATAAATCTTAAGAAGAAAAAAAAAAGAAATCCTGCACACTCTCCCTGATGTTGTATTGGTTTGATTGAATGTCATTTAGTGATTGGTTTTCTTTTGGCTCCACCAGGTGGCATCCTCATGTATGGCGCCCTGCGGCTGTTTGAGTCGGAGTTTGTGCACGTGGTCGCCATCTCCTTCACGGCGCTCATCCTGACGGAGCTGCTGATGGTGGCGCTCACCATCCGTACCTGGCACTGGCTCATGGTGGTGGCCGAGTTCTTCAGTCTCGGCTGTTACCTCGCCTCACTCGCCTTCCTCAACGAATACTTTGGTAGGTACTGCTCTTTTGCCACGTAGCAGGTTCATCAGAAAGGATTTTCATGAGCCAGAAATAAACATGAATCATTTTATTTTATATAAAACCTTATTTTAGGGCCAAATCTACAGATTGTTTATGTCATTTATAGCACAACGAATGGGTTTTTCTACAAAGTGTCAGCAAGCGTATAGAAACATATTTACATCCAAATCCAAAGAGATTTGTTCATGGGTATTTTATGAATATAGTGAATTACGACTTCATGATATTATATTTATTTGCATTCTACCACTACTAACCAGCCTCCAGTGAGGTTGCTGGTCTCAGTTTCACTGAACCTACTTCCTGTTGACCTGAATGTGATTCTAAATGTCGTGCTGTAGTTCAGTCTTCAGCTCTCGCCTTGCGTTGCTTCCCTCCTCCTCCTCCTCCTCCTCTTCCTCTTCTTCTCTTTCGTTCTCCATGTTTGCTAATGTTGTTGCACCACACTCACTCTGTTTCTGGTGCACTTGTGCTCCTGTGTGTCGACGACAGGCATAGGCAGAGTCTCCTTTGGAGCTTTCCTTGGTAGGTGTGCAGCCTGTAAATTAAAGCCCATCTCTTTGTGATCGTTTCTGTTTGTTTCACTGTTGTTTCACACGTCGTCACTGCATTTCATTTGTTTTAAAGTCATATGTGCTCCAGCTTTTTGTTGTGTCACGTCCGTCGAGTCTTGCCATTTGTTGTTGTTGTTGTTGTTGTTGTTGTTGTGGTTCTCATCGTAGTGCCGTGACAAATACACACATCACACACTGCGACTGGATTTAACCCATCATGACTTTCCTAGCTGCATCCTGACCGCTCATGCTGTTTTTCCTTGTAATCTAGTGATGGTGCATTATTTGGCAACTTGAATCCTGTGCCGTCACAACAGTTCAACGACATGTGTACCTGAGCGCTGAGTGGTTGTGTCTCTTTTCTCCCAGACTTGTCGTTCATCACAACTTGGCCTTTCCTGTGGAAGGTGTGTGCCATCACATTGGTTAGCTGTCTTCCTCTCTACATTATCAAATACCTGAAGCGCAAGTTTTCGCCGCCAAGCTACTCCAAACTCTCCTCGTGAGGCGAACTCGGACGACCTGTGTTCGCTCTGTAGTTCTGTGCTTCTCCGAGCTTTGCACTTTTTTTTTACACACTGGTCCTCAGTGACGGACAGACGACCTGCGGTGCTCAAAGACCCACTGGAGCGACACTTCCTGTTTGGATGTTTTTCACTGAGACTGGGGATTACTTGAAGAGTCGGAGCACATAGTAAAAGACTGATGGACGGAGAGAGTGTCTGCACTCCGAAGGCCTGAACCCGCTGACCCTGTTTGTCAGAAAAGGTCAATCTGCCTTTGTCTATTTTAAAGCATTTCCAACACTTCAGCTTCAAATGTCATTTTATACAGTTCTGAAACATTATGTTTGCTGGTTCAACTTTTACATGTGGAGTTTAGTTCTTTTTTTTAAGTGTTTTTAGACACTGCTCAGTTGCTGTAGGGGGTTAAAACATCATTGACTTTCATGTTTTCCTTCTGTTACTGTAAACTACAGCCTGTATGTGCAGTATTCATTAGTACTGCTGTCAGTGTGAAGCTCAATCACTGCATTTTACTCATTTACATTACAGAGACTATGCTGAGTCAGTGTTTTCAGACTCCTGTTGTGCATTAGCTGCTACGTTTACGAGACACCGAATGATATCACCATCTCTGTAGGGAAAAAAAAATCAGCACTCCAAAGCGACATTAAATGTTGTGGTGTCAGTTTGCTTTGCCATGATGAAGTCTGCCGGCGACCACCAGTCGTCCTGCCGCCACAGGGCAGCTCGCTTTGTGCCTCATTTCACAGCATCAGATGATCAACGATCAGACTGAGGTTTTTCGTCTTGGTTTTGTTTACCTGTTAAACCAGATCTGATCTTCAAGGGTTTGAATCCTGCTGCTTTTCAGCTCTTTTTTGAGGGGGGATGAGTTTTATCATTCACTCCACGCACTTATAAGTATTAAACATATGTTTGAGCTGAGTTGGGGGTGGGGGTGGGAGGGGGGCGCTGTGAGAAATCAGTTCAATGTTTGTAGATTGCCAAATGTCAGCTTGTCAATACATTTTGAATCATAATTGAGTTGAACTCAGGTCAATCATTCCAAAACACAGCTGTATCAGTCGTGACGGCCATACTGTAAACGTCGCCACGCTGTAAGAATGAGGACGGCGTCATTATGTGGGAACGTTTGCGTCACCTTAATGCTGATTGTTTTTCTGTGATTTACATTTGTAAAGGAGAGGAAATTAGTAACGTTTGCGTCTGTGTGTTGTCGTTTCATGTGCATTTGCTTTCCACTGTCTTACACTGCAATTTCTTATGGTGTTTGTTATTTATAATATTGTATTGATCAAAAAATAAATAAAATTTAAAATACAGACAAACACTGACATTTCTGACGTGTGCAACACTTTTTCACTTGAAACATCATCGTATGGCCACTAGGTGGAGGAAGAGACCATTTACTTGAGAGAATGCGGGCGCGAGACCATGTAAAGGAGCATTTAGCTTTAATTCATCAACATGCTGATGACACATGTAATATACTCCTGAGGATACAAATATGTTCATTCAAATGTGGCACTCATTAGCAAATACTGTGATGCTTATATAATCCACCATGACTAATACTGCTCAGTGCAATAATGTCTCCTCCGCTGGCCACAGCTGGACATGACATGTTCCATTATTGTATTAAATTCCAAAACAGTATTAAGATTTTCATTTTTTTTAAAAGCATGACTTTATTTTTATTTTTATTTCAGCTGGAAATCCTCACTGACAGATTTTTTTCCTTTTTTTTCTGTGTGTGTGTGAGTGTGTGTGTGTGTGTGTTGAGTCAGAATAATGAACGCCACGTTTACAATGAGTCACCGGCAACACACACAAACATGACTCCAAATCTTCAGAGTACATAGTGAAAGTTTGTGTATGATATGTTTGTGATATGATTAATGCCATAAACCTTGTTGAGAGAGTCATGGTAAGAAAATATCCGAATATTAACTGGCGTGTTGTTGTTGTTTTTTTTACTTTAACTGTGTAGTTGTTAGCAGATTGTGTATTTAAATGTGTTTGCAGCATAGAGGAAGATTTGATGACTACTGTATGAAAGATCATCATTACTATGTAAACTAAGGCCGCTATTGAGCAAACACACAAAGTGTTATCAGTTTCTCCCCGCGGGGGAGGAAGTGCTTTGTGGATGGAGGGTGACCCAGTGATGAATGTGATGGTCTGATGGCTTTAACATGTTCAACCATGGATCATCTCCTCGTGCGCTGTGTAGCTGCACATCCACACAGGGCAAGAAGTGCTGTGATACAGGTCGTGTGTAACTGTTCTATACTGTGTGCGTCTGTGGAAGATCATTGTGGTGTGTTTTCCAAACCGACCGGATAATCCTCATGTGGCTAATGATTGATTGTACGAACAGGAAACACGCGTTTCTGTGTTGGAATAATATTTTTTTCATGTCTGATGATGCTGATTGGATTAGAGACTAATACTTGAATAGTTCATGTCAGACGAGAGATGAAATACACATCATTAAGCCTTTTTCATGATTTAGCAATTTGGCACTGTGATTCATTTGGTTCCTGGGTTAAACATCTGGGAACATCTGGATGAGGCTTTTCAGCTCCATAAAGCTCAGGTCCATAAAGCTGGACGTCCAGAGATAAATGTATACTGTATACTTCAGGGACACATTTGTAGAACAAATCTAAAAATGTATTCGGGTGAAGGTGCCAGTACACAGATGATGTGTTAGTGCTGATTTACATCCATCAGAGAAAGCGAGAACATCAGTAAATAACTTATTATCCACTGAAGGATGAAGAAGCTTCAGCACTTGAGTCGTTTCACATGTGGTTAGTTCACATGAGAAGATATATTTTTTTAAAAAAAACAGTAAAAGAAAATAAAACTTTAGTAAACCACACAAAATTAGGATAAATGTAAGTTATTGGCTATTTGATGTTGTTGTTACCATAGCAACATGATACCACGCGGTTCATGTTTCACCACAAAAACATTAAGAAACGTATGAATCATCACGCGGAGCTATTCATATCTCAGTTACGCTCTCGGTTTTTAGTTCTTCTGTTTGTCTGAATCATCTAAGTGCCGTTACATTAATAATCAAATCCTTCATCTGTTGTACAACAACTTATCTACTGTCACAGAAAAGAAAAAAAAACAGACTCCATAACTTTATTTGAAGGCCTCCCGCACGAAAACAGCAGAACCCTTTAGGCCTGAACCGGATTCTGTCCAACCCGTAAGTGGGACACAAAACACTTACTCGGCAGAAATTTCACATCCACGGAACATTTGTGAAATTAGTATATTTTTTCACATTTATTGCCGTTTTTTTTTTGTTTTTTTTCTCATATATATCCTGGAGGGAGACCTACCATTAAGCCATTATGCTATCTTGTTACTAAGCGGCTAAGTGGCTTCTGTAGCCATATTCCATCTTCTAAAATTCCACAGCACCCTGTTGGAATGAAGCAACGCGGCGCAGCGGGGATGAAGTTACCCAGCAATAATAATCATAATAATAATGATAATATTCCCTGACTGGCTCAGTGAGGGAGAAGAGTTTAGGGAATCTTCAGGAGGATGAGATTATTAGTCTTTCCAGGGAGGTCCGCTGCGGAAAACTTTTCCAGCGATTAATTATTTATTCCAATATAAAACACTGAAAATGAATATTCAAACATTTTCACCGACTCGACTGCAGCGAGTTTTCCACATGTGTGTTTTTATAAAACACTTTGACTTTTAGGATTTGATGTGTTTTCCTTTGTTGCCATATCTCCACTTTAATACTGTGACTTCCTGTTGGGAAGTCTGGGTGTAACGTTCAGGCATTTTACATTGTTTACATCTGTGAGTAAGTGAACAAACCTAAATGTCTCTTCTCGCCTTTGTAATGGAATAATTCCATATACGTCACCGCGTATGATTCTTGACTTTTGTTTTTGTGCACTTTTTCCCGATTGTGTTGCCACTTATTTATTTGTCTCAACTTGTACTGATGTTGCTGTAATCAGCACACTGACGTGTTGTGTTGGGATGTTTTGGTTTTTTTTTTTTCTTCTTTTTTTCTTAATCAGGTCCCGGTCCAAAACTTCCTCGTCTCTTTCCAGGCCGAACTCCACAGCCTGCTCCGAGGTCAACATCCCCCCCCCCACCCGTCACCCCCCCCCCCCCAGTGGAGCTGGCGTGCACGTGGAGCTCACAGCTCAGAGACAGTGCTGTGCTGTTTGTCTCGTGCCCGAGCTTCACGCCGGCCTCCGCGAGCGTCAGGGAGAGAAGCAGCAGCCTCCTGGACTCTGGGCCCTGACCACTCCCCCCCACTGCCGTAACCAGGCAACGGGCCTTCACAACAGGAAACAGAGCCGGGGATTCCGTCACAGCGGCGCAGCAAAAAGAGGAACATTGATGGGAGACAGGAAGTCTGACTGTAAGAGAGATCAGAGAGGGCAACGGGGTGTGGTGTTGTGTGGTTGTGTGTGTGTGTGTGTGTGTGTGTGTGGAGGGGACACTCCTTTAAAAAATGCTTAATAACCCTAAACTATCCAACAATCCCTCAAAAACGCACACTTAAAAAATATGTACAAAAAATCCTACGAGACGAATCCGACCTGACACCAGAGGCGAGTCACAGGGGTTGATTGTGCGTTGACTCACGCTGATAACAGCAACATTATTCATGTTGTGTGTTTACACGGTGACGTGACACTCGTCACCACAAACACATTTTGTTGATCTGAGGTGTAAATAGTTGTGTTGCTGTTGCCAGAAGCCTTTGACGCGGCTAAACTTGGATTAGTCTCTGATCAGAGTCTGAACTGGGTTTGTGATCGGGGGGGGGACGACTATTTTTAACGTGTCATTCCTTTACATGTGAAAAAAAAAAGCAGTTGTGCAGCACATGTGGTGAGTGGGATAAGTGAGAAGGTTGAAGAGAAACACAAAGAGGTGCAGTGTTTTTTTTTTCTTCTTCTTCTTCCAATTCATTTTTCCAAAACAAACAGGTGATTCAGTGACGGGAGCGGCTCCGTGTTCGGGCCCAGTCGTGTCTCGGGCTATGAAGAACTGCGATGGCGTCGTCCAATGTTCCATCGTGTTTTTGTTCAGGCACTAATAAAGCCAGGTTCTGGATTCCAGGGGGGTGGGGGGGTGGAAAGACGAGCGTGTTGAGGTCTTTTCCACCTTCGCCGCGGCCAAACCGCGTCATACCGGGCAGAGCGTTCCCCGTCCCCATCTCCATCCCCAGTCTGGCCACATGGCACACACACACACACACATGACAATGCCCCCCCCAGACCCTGAAGATGACCATACACCAGGCAAAAGTGAGGGTCACACACACACACACACACACACACACACACACACACGCACACACTTTGTAATGCGACAAACACGTTCTCACATTTTGAAATAATTTAAGTTTCTGTTGGCTAAGATCAGTGGGTCACAGGTTCTCTTCCCCCGTTGCCTAGCAACGAGACTTTCCTCTGGGGACCTGGGGCGAAAACTCAGAGACTCTGAGGCCTGCGTCTGACCCCTGTGTCACTGTGTGTGTCACTGTGTGAACGTCGCTCCCTGTGTCGCACACACACACACACACACACACACACACACGCACACACACACACACACACACACACACACACACACACACACACACAGCGACTTCACAGCAGCTGGAAATGTTGTTTTCATTTGTCTCCATGTGGTTGAAATTCACACTTTGCTTCGCCGGTGTGTTTTACAGATGCAACATTAACTTTCAACCACATAAGACCACGACAACGACAACGACAACGACAACGATGTCACGATGACACAAAACCACTGAATATTTTTGTGAGAATCTGATTTGTTGTGAATAAGCAATGATTGATCCTCACAGGTTTCAGGTTCTGAGATGATCTGGACTCAGAGACAAAAGAGATTTTTCTGAATTAGCTTTTTTTTTTCATTTCACTTGAGACACGAGAAGAAAAAAAAAACCAAAACAACAAAACAACTGGTATTAATCAGCTGAGAGTCTGTTGTCTGGGAGAAGCAGCCTGATACAGGACTCCGTGTTGGTTCTCATTATGAACTGTGCTTCCTTTTTCTTTTTTCACTCGTGGATCTGGATCCATCCGGTCTGTTACCACGGTGTCCACTAACCAGCACCAGGCCTGGCTGGAAAAACGGCGAGCCCCAGCGCCGCCGTGACGTAGACCACTCCTCCAGTCAATCAGCAGTGGGGCTATTTATTAACTGAAGACGGGTGGAAGTGTTTACCACAGCACATGTTTCACCCCCCCCCCCCCCACTTCCCCCCCGGCCCCCACACCCCACACAACCCCTCCACCAA
>JAFBJQ010000589.1:164272-173821 GCA_016785345.1 Trinectes maculatus | reverse complement strand
ACACACACACACACACACACACACACACACACACACACACACACACACACACATGACAATGCCCCCCCCCCACCTCCCCAGACCCTGAAGATGACCATACACCAGGCAAAAGTGAGGGTCACACACATACACACACACACACTTTGTAATGCGACAAACACGTTCTCACATTTTGAAATAATTTAAGTTTCTGTTGGCTAAGATCAGTGGGTCACAGGTTCTCTTCCCCCGTTGCCTAGCAACAAGACTTTCCTCTGGGGACCTGGGGCGAAAACTCAGAGACTCTGAGGCCTGCGTCTGACCCCTGTGACACTGTGTGTGTCACTGTGTGAACGTCGCTCCCTGTGTCGCACACGCACACACACACACACACACACACACACAGCGACTTCACAGCAGCTGGAAATGTTGTTTTCATTTGTCTCCATGTGGTTGAAATTCACACTTTGCTTCGCTGGTGTGTTTTACAGATGCAACACTAACTTTCAACCACATAAGACCACGACAATGACAACGACCACGACAACGACAACGACAACGATGTCACGATGACACAAAACCACTGAATATTTTTGTGAGAATCTGATTTGTTGTGAATAAGAAATGATTGATCCTTACAGGTCTCAGGTTCTGAGATGATCTGGACTGCAGAGACAAAAGAGATTTTTCTGAATTAGCTTTTTTTTTTCATTTCACTTGAGACACGAGAAGAAAAAAAAAAAAACCAAAACAACAAAACAACTGGTATTAATCAGCTGAGAGTCTGTTGTCTGGGAGAAGCAGCCTGATACAGGACTCTGTGTTGGTTCTCATTATGAACTGTGCTTCCTTTTTCTTTTTTCCCTCGTGGATCTGGATCCATCCGGTCTGTTACCACGGTGTCCACTAACCAGCACCAGGCCTGGCTGGAAAAACGGCGAGCCCCAGCGCCGCCGTGACGTAGACCACTCCTCCAGTCAATCAGCAGTGGGGCTATTTATTAACTGAAGACGGGTGGAAGTGTTTACCACAGCACATGTTTCACCACCACCCCCCAGTTACCCCCCGGCCATCACCTCCGATCAGAGATTTCCATGAGGTCAAAGAGAGGAGTGGGCTTCCTCACATGACTGAGTCGCCACGCCGCGTCCCCATGACGACACAGGCGGCTTGGGTTTCACCAGTGTGGCCAGCGCCTCAGGTTCTCTGCCGAGTGCTGCCAGAACACGAGCTCCCACTGTGGGAGGGGAGAGGGGGGGAGAAGTCAAGTTCCTCCTCCGTCCAGTCCACACACCGTGACCTTTAGTGACACGACACACACTGAGGGTCACGCCAGCCAGAGGCGGCTGATAAGACGCCACCTGGGTCCCACCTCCTCCTTGAGAGCCGCCATGTGACAGCTGTCACCACGGGAACCAGGGGCCCGCTGCCAGATGCTGACCGGTCCAGACCTGCCAAACATAGCCTGAGTCTGAAGGCGAGGAGAGAGGCGGCGACCACAGAGCACGGCGCCGCCTGTGGAAAACTCTGTGAAGATGCTCAGTTCGCTGCGTCAAATGACAGGGTGAGGGATCTTTGATTTTATTTTTTCTTATATATATAGTGTTTCTGTGTGAGTGTGGATAATGAGGAGTCTTCTGCCGCAGACCTGCAGGAAGTGGGAGAGGAATTCTCTTCCTGTGCCATAAGGTCAGAGGTCCTGTGAGGCGTCCGCACGTGACCCTGTTGAAGTTGTGTGTTGTGATACAAGTTTGATGATGGGTTTTTACATCATGTGTGTGTGTGTGTTTCGTGTTTCATGTTGAGTCCGCGTGCAGCTGCAGGAGCCAGCTGATCACTGTTTACATCGACGTGATGCGTCATGGACGTGGATGAACGTTTGACGGCGCAGTCGCTGAGAGAGAGAGAGAGAGAGAGAGAGAGAGAGAGAGAGAGAGAGAGAGAGAGAGAGAGGATCTCCGCCGGAGCCGTCAGGTGGTGGCGCGCGCAGCTGCGTCAGCGTGTGGGGGGGCGGGGCTCCGGCGCAGAGGTGATCCCCGGCTTTAAAAGCGCAGAGGTCCAGTGTGCGCTGGAGCAGTGCGTCACAGCGAGCGCGCGGAGCCGCCATCCCCCGACACACACACTCATACACACACACACACACAGACACACACACACACATCGGCAACATCTGACTCAGTCATGGTCTTATTGAGTTTGTGACGCTTTTGGATGCGACTTTTTTAAATTTATTATTATTATTTCCTCTCACTTCAGAAGCTGTTTTTCAACTTTATTATTGTTTTTGTTATTATTTTTGTTGTTGTTGTGATCATCTTCATCATCTTCATCATCTTCATCGTCGTTTCGAGCCGCGGTTGTTTTTTCCCTCGGTGAGGCAGCGGACTCTGAGTTTGGATGAAGGTGCCGTCGGTTTGATGTCGGACAACATGAAGTCAGCTGACGAGGGTGAGTTTCCCTTTATTCACCGCTCTGTGTGTGTGTGTGTGTGTGTGTGTGTGTGTGCGTGTGCGTGTGTGTGTGTGTGTGTGTGTTGGTTATTGAGTACCAAAGTGTGTGCACAGAGTTTTGCGCCCCTCCCTGCTGATCTGGGAGCAGTGGTGGGCGTGGCCTCGCTCCTCATGATCCTCATGACTGGTCCCAAAAATAGCGTCCGAATTGAACCTGTGCTTAATGAGGAGTGAGGCATTGTGGGTAATGATGTGAGCGAGTCAGAGGCTCGTATTGAGCAGATCCCCCCCACTCCCCCCCCCCCGGGCAACGTGTCAGCTAATTATAGAAAACAAACATTTCAGTGCTACCGAGCATCATTTGCTTTTATTGCGAGGGGTCATGTGGTGCAGCGGTGATGTCAGCGTCTTTAATGGCGGGGCCCCTGATTCTCTTTAATTTACAGCAGGCAGGCTGTCTGTCGTCGTCAGCCCCATCAATGCGCCCCACTGTGGTCACATCCACCATGGAACCACAACTCCCGTTCCCATGTTCCCCTCCTCTGCCCCCGCCTGCGACCTCAGACGGGCAGGGCTTCACGTGAACCAGCGGGAGCGCCGCTCTGAGACAGTCAGCTTCCCGCCGGCGGACAGCGGCCTGCACCCACACAGCTTGCACATAAACCAGTCGTGTCCCCGGGTGTGTTTATTTGGTTTTTTTGAATTTTTTCTGAACGGCTGCTGGAACCTGACACTGGCCAACAAAAGCCTCAGTGTGCCTCCTCATGATGTTCCAGGTTATGGGCTGCACCATGTGCATTAAGTGGCATAAATCTGGCGCCGCGTAGTGGAAAAAACCACCTGGTCCTGCCTTTGGTTATTTTTAGACGGGAGTTATTTTTGGCTCCTTTACTCGTGTCCGCCGCCTCATGTGATTTGTGCGCTTTGAGCCTCTCAGAGACGCCTCTTTGTGTCTCGGGGCCACGGCGTGTTTGGGGAACTGTGTTCGATGAGGTGTTAAGGTTGAACTTGCAGACGTTCTGCACCGAGGAGCAGCTCAGGCCAAATCCAGCAGGGAGGCCGTTCCTTTGCCATTATAGGCAACGGCTCTCTGAAGACTCCACTTGGCAGGCGTCTCGCTCCCAGTGGAGGAGCCAGCCAATGTGTGTTTGATTATCATGGTAACTAACTCCAACGTTTTTGCTTTCCAGATGCATATGGCTACACGCCAAACGTCAGTCTCTCCCTGCCACTGGGCAACCCCTGCCTCCCGTCCCAGTACCACAGCCTCCAGTCCAGTCCCACCATATCGGTCTCCATCACCGAGCCTCACAGCTACGACGCCCAGGATGACATGAGGGCGGCCGGATACTATTCCTCCCCAGGCGCCCGCCCCAACAGGGCCCCGACCCTGGAGAGCCCTCGTATCGAGATCACGGCCTACGGTCAGTTCCCTGAGGATGCGGTGGAGGAGAGCAGTCTGCCCGTGGCCAAGCGAGTCAACTCCATCGTGACTCTGACCCTGCCCAGTGCCGAGGGATACCGCGACCCCAGCTGCCTGAGTCCGGCCAGCAGCATCTCGTCGCGCAGCTGCCACTCCGACGCTTCCTACGAATCCAACTTCTCCTACAACTACGACAACTCGCCCCAGAACTCCCCCTGGCAGTCTCCCTCTGTGTCCCCCAAGGGCTCCACCCTCGCCCTGCCAGGTGACGGCTGCGCCCCCGCTGGCTCCCCTCGCCACTCCCCCTCCACCTCGCCACGCACAAGTATAACAGATGACACCTGGATGGGTCAGCGGGGCTCCAGGCCCAACTCCCCTTGTGGTGCAAAGAGGAAGTACAGCTTAAATGGAAGCGGGGCGCCACATAAGCACTACCCCTACTCACCCAACCACTCCCCTGGCCCCTCCCCACAGACCTCCCCTCGCCTCAGTGTCACAGAGGAGACCTGGCTTCCAAACACCAACCAGTACACCAACTCAGCCATCCTGGCAGCCATTAACGCCCTGACCACAGACGGAGTGGTCGACCTCGGCGAGGGAATCCCGTTGAAGGCCCGGAAAACCAGCCTGGAGCACAGCCCCACAGTCAGCCTGAAGGTGGAGCCGGGGAGCGAGGAGCTGAGTCCGGGGCAGCTGTGTGAGGACGAGCACCCCTCCGGCCGCATGTCGCTAAAGAAGGAAGGCTACTGCGGCGGGTTTCTGGACGTGCCGCAGCACCCGTACTCCTGGTCCAAGCCAAAGCCGTATGTAAGGTGAGCGAGGAGCGACCGGTAAAAACTGTAGCATTTAACAGAGTCCTGAAATACATAAACATCATTCATGCACACGCTTCATCGACGTGGTTTAAGCATATTAGCCATTTCATTACAGCTGTTAACGAAGAGTCTGACGGATCACACGCTTCACATTCTGCACATTCCACCTCGATCAGTGCGTCTGAAATAAGCCGTCCTCCACTTCTTGTTAAGTTGACATGTCGGACATGTTCTCCCCCCCCACCGCCCACCCCCCCCACACCCTTCCACAGCCCATCCCTGCCAGCTCTTGACTGGCAGCTGCCGTCCAGCTCGGGACCGTACAGCCTGCAGATCGAGGTGCAGCCCAAGTCCCACCACCGGGCCCACTACGAGACGGAGGGCAGCAGGGGGGCGGTGAAGGCCCTGGCAGGAGGACACCCAGTCATTCAGGTCTGCTGAACCAGCACTTTATAACGTTTCTGATCAGTACAAATCACAGGATCAATATTATGTACCGTACTGTAGTTTATTGTTTTTTTTCTATTATATTTACCATTTCATGACCTCTTTAAGGCCCCCAAACCCCATGTTGGGAACCACCAAACTAGACTGCCCAGTTTCCTGTATTCCTCCTGTTACCTGGTCTCTGTTACCTGGTGTGTTTAGATAGATGGTGTCGCCATATATGAACTTTGTGTTGTTCAAAGATGTCACGTTTCTGAATGGAATACCATAGGTATGCTATTAGACAGCCCGGTCCACTCAGTCACTTCCTGTCCAGACGAGGGTGAGTCAAGCTTTTCCACTGGATTCTCAGGCAGCGGCAGCACAGACGCTTACACAGTGATGTAGCTTGGCCAGTAAACGCTTAGTCATGAGCTTTAACCACAGTAGCTCTGGTGGTCGAAGCTAAAGACAAAAAAAATGTGGCCAACTGCAGATATGTTTTGCTTATAAACCCATCTGGTCCCGCAGCCATTACTGCTCGCCGCTGACCTCAGCCTCTGAATAAATAAAGAGTCGGAGGCGAGGAGTCGGGGTGAAGTGAGCGGCAAAGCAGCGCTGTCGCTTTAATTAATCCCTTTTGACGTGTTTTTTTTTTTCATACATTACGACGAGTCTGAAGGTTCAGACCAGACGTCGGTGAGGCGCGCGGGGGGGGGGGGGGGGGGTGGGTTTTTGNNGGGGGGGGGGGGGGGGGGGGGGGGGGGGGGGGGTTCTGTTTCGGCCTCTCAGGTGTGATAATATTTGAGAAGGAGTAGTTTTCCTTGTTGCCACAGAGCGGCTGTTGGCTCAAACGCTGGCGCTCGTCAACATCGCCACGCAGCCGTTTATGGACAAACATAAGCCGTTTGCCAAATCCATACTGCAAACTAATGCAAAACAGGTTCCGGATAAACGGCAACTGTTAATGGATTTTATAAACCGATGGGCAATTAGGATAAATGATATGCTTCTGAAAAACCATCAGCTCGTTTGAAGAGTTGATGATAAACACATCAAGTGACTTTTCACAAGACTCCATTAAATTTGCCTAAGAAAGTGTTCTGACCCAAAAGAAAAAGTATGGTACAACTGTAAAGTAGTTTTTTTTTTTTTAACTTAAACTTAAATAAAACAGAACAAATCGATAAAGAATGAGGAAACGGGATAAGATACATTTGAATCATGAAAAAAGTTGGGTACCATCCACACATCTGGGCCTGATGCAGATATTTGTCCATGAGAAGGTGCTAATGGTTTAATGACAGGGCTCTGGGTTCACCCCAGCTGCAATACAGCGAGCGTGTGTTCGCTTTCAACCCAAACTCAACCCCCCCCCCCCCCCCCCCCCCCCCCCCCCCCCCCCCCCCCCCCCCCCCCCCCACACACACTCCCCACCGCCCTCCTTTTCCGCCAGCTTCCACCCCAACCACACAGACTTCCCTTTGTTTAGGAAAGTTCCCGTGTGCGCAGCTGACATCACCGCGCGCCGCGTCCTGCAGAGGCGGCAGCGGCTAAACCACACACGTTTCTGGCAGCCTGTGATGGAGATGTTGGAGGGAGCCTCAGACGAGGCAGCCCCCATCTCTGTGACTTCCTGATTACACGGTGCACGCGGGGGCCCTGCAGCCGTGGGGCGCTGTGGCTCGGCCCCGTGCTTCCAGACTGCAGAGAGTTTATTCTGGAAAGGCCCCGTCCTGTAGACTTTTTCTCCACGCTGGCTGTTTTCTGTTCTCTTTCAATGCCATCACTGCTGCCTGCCCCAACCACACCCACCCTAACACCACCACCACCACCATCACCACCACCACCAGCAGCAGCAGACTGAAGTATGCCCCTCTGAAGTGCTGTGTGCAGCCCTCACCGCAGCGAGCGCTCAGGGTTTGGTGGAGAGGAAATACCCTTATTCCAGTCTGTGAGGTCGTCTTCATTTCAAGTCAGATTTCATGACCTGGATTTAATGGCGTTTTTTATTTTTTATTTTTTTTATCCTTCGACATTGATCCCGTGTGATCAAATTCAGATGATAACATCACGTGGAACAAAACAAAGAAGAGACGGGCACGTTGTCTGGGTTTGTGTTGGTTAGATGGTAGAGGCTGCAGGGCATGATGGGAATGGAGAGGTAAGCCCCCCCCGACTCTCTCTCCCCCCCCCCCCGCTCCACCTCCTCCCCCTCCCCGGTGCCTTGTGCAGCCGCGGTCTCGGCATTCCTCCTGTGGGTGATAATATGAACCAGGGAGGGGCGGCTGCATTGGCAGTGTCAAACAGCCTGGGTGGGGTGGGGTGGGGGGTGGGGGGTGGGGGGGGTGCAGGGTTTACATTTAGTGGTATCACTGCGATTTAATTGCAACAACAAATGTCAACTGTTGCCTGTTGCTGCTTCACCAAACATATAATTCATGATCAGAGCAGAAGAAACTAGAAGGAGAGGTTTTCTTGATTGCACTGAAATGATGGATGATGATGATGATGATGATGATGAGGACGTGAATGTTTATACACACACACACACACACACACACACACACACACACACACACTGGGTTTCTCAGGGTTCGGAGGCAGATCAGCAGCAGGCGGTCTTTCTGACCTGATCAGGTTGGATGGTGTCTGTTTGTTTGTGATGATCCTTCAGCCTCCAGTCTGTTGAACCTCTGCGATGGTGCTACCTCACTTCATCGCGCTCCCCTCTGCTGCCTAAATAAACAGCATTGCTAGGCAGCAGCCCGTTTCCTTACACAAACACACAGGCTCTTAACCCTGACAGGGATCCTCCTCCAAATCACATGCTGTGCCCCCCCGCTCCGAGCCGGGGGGGGGGGGGGGGGGGGGGGTTTACATTTAGTGGTATCACTGCGATTTAATTGCAACAACAAATGTCAACTGTTGCCTGTTGCTGCTTCACCAAACATATAATTCATGATCAGAGAGCAGAAGAAACTAGAAGGAGATGTTTTCTTGATTGCACTGAAATGATGGATGATGATGATGATGATGATGAGGACGTGAATGTTTATACACACACACACACACACACACACACACACACACGCTGGGTTTCTCAGGGTTCGGAGGCAGATCAGCAGCAGGCGGTCTTCCTGACCTGATCAGGTTGGATGGTATCTGTTTGTTTGTGATGATCCTTCAGCCTCCAGTCTGTTGAACCTCTGCGATGGTGCTACCTCACTTCATCGCGCTCCCCTCTGCTGCCTAAATAAACAGCATTGCTAGGCAGCAGCCCGTTTCCTTACACAAACACACAGGCTCTTAACCCTGACAGGGATCCTCCTCCAAATCACATGCTGTGCCCCCCCCCGCTTCGGGAGGGGGGGGGGTGTTCTCGCTGTGGTCGCACCGCTCCTCCACTGCTCCTCTTATGTAAGAGAAGAACTGTGGTCTTCATTTCAACATGTCGTCCACAGCGGCGGGTGTTTTCAGGGTCCGACCCCGCATCGCTGCGACGCGGTCTGGAGACCGCGAAGAGCACGCGCTGTTCTTTTTTTTTTATTTCTTTTTTTTAAAAAGTAGATTTGAATTTTTTTTTTTTACGGTTCGTGATAAAATGCTCGTCCCTCGTTATGTTATGTAATAAGTTTTAATTCATTCAGTCATGATACTGGACTCTGGCCCCAAAACCAGTTCTAACTCAGTCCCGGGGACGAGGCACGTTTTATTGACGACGATGGAAAAAGCTTCTTCTTCTTCTTCTGTTGGTCAGTGGCTGCTGGCAAATAACTTTTACCCCAACTTACATCCCATAACTTCATGTTGACGTCCATCAGTGACTTTACTGTCGTCATCTAGATTGTCGTGTTGCTCTGGAAATGTTGACCGATCACTTCCTGGTTGACAGTGACAGTGACAGCGATGCTACAAAATATCATCGCCTGTAAAATACTTCAATCTTCAAATATTTTGTAGTACAGTATAGTAAGGCCCCTTTCATCTCGGTACCACAGAGTATTCTGCTCTGATTCCTCCCTCGTCACGCTGTATGGATAACATACATACATAACTCTCAGACAGTGTGTCAGTAGTAGCTGCTGTTCTCGTGTTTCATCCTGCGGGTCCGGGCTCGCTGCCGGCGTGCGGCAGTCTGGGCGGTCTGGGTCTTGCTGGCAGGAGGCCTCCCGTCATGTAACACCTGTGGAGGTCTGGGAGCAGAGCTGTGGCGAGCAGCTCGTCAGCACCAGATCGTTTGGCCGATAACAATCAGTGGAGGGTCACAGTGGACGTCCGGGCCTCAGCGGGACGACGTGACCTTGACGTTTCTGAAACACGAGCTCGGTCTTGTCACGCGGGCCTCACAAATCACGCCGCTGCTCTCTGTAGGTGGTTTTACGGTTACGACTGAGAATCAGCTACTGTCGGATCAGCGTCCTGGCAGGCCTCACATGCACTGATGGGGGGAAGT